>VXBZ01007972.1:179998-198570 GCA_013399135.1 Heliornis fulica | reverse complement strand
TCACTTTTTCCACAACTGCGACAACATCCCAGCTATCATTCACCTTTAAACCATGATGACTTCTGTTTTATTATCCTCACCACAATAAAGCTGAGAAGATGTAAATCATTTGATGTAAAAAAACCCATTGAACTCCCATTTTGTTCAAATGCTCACCTCTGAGTACCTAGATCTAGTTTTGCTTTTGTTTCTGCCCACATAAAGATGGACGACTTCTGGCAGAAGTATGCACTACCAGGACTCCCTCTTTTCCCACAGTGAATGTTTTGGGTTTTTTTCCCTGTCAAGTGTTTCTTGATGGTGCTTTGGGAAGCCTGGTCTAGTGAGAGGTGTCCCTGCCATGGCAGCGGGTTTGAAACTTTATGATCTTTAAGGTTCCTTCCAGCCCTAACCAGTCTGTAATTCTGTGATTATTAGGACATTTGCATGAATAAAAGCATTACATATTCCGAGTTGTGGGTTTACATCATGAGATGATCTAAATGTTTTCCACTGCTTCAGCCCAGCCTCCAGTTCAAAAACAACCTCTTCCATCAGGCCCTAACTGCTCACTCAGCTCCATGCCCTCCTGATCCAGTACAACGGCTCAAACACCCTTGCTCATCCTCAGGTGGTACTCTCCCCATCCATATTACTACCTGTTTGCCCTTCCTAGTCCCTCTCTATCCTGCAACTCTCCAGTGTGCCAGCTGTCCTTAGCTCAAAACAGGCTTTTGCCTACTTAGCTCTGCAACACTTACCAAGTCTTTACTTAGAGCAAAAGTTTCAGGCCACCCTCATTCTGTGGTGCAAAAAGGAAGCATGCCTGGGGTCAGGTGCTTCATGCCCACATTGTGGGGGCAAGCCTAGCTGCTACTCATGGCCCTGGATAGCAACAGTTCCAGGAGGTGGGCAAGAATATCAGATCAAAAGGTATGAAAACAAACCAAGCAACCCACCCCACACAGCTGGCAACAGCTGTCCTGCAGAGAGATGAAAGCCTAGTTAGCTTGCATTTCTATGTTCATCTCTTCCTTGGATCCACCACAGCCCTAACTCCACTGCCACCAAATCCAGAATCCAGAAATTACTCTTTTGAGGGGTTTTGTATCTCTGTATTTGGTTTGTGATTTATTTTTTTTAAGCATTCCTTCATAACATACTTCATAGTTTAACTCCTGGAAAATTGCTGTTAACCAGCCGCAGGGGACTGGCCATGGTCTGAAGACTGGAATGAATTATGAAGAATACACATCCTGGCTATCTACCAAGCTTTACTTCAACTGAGTTTTCTGTCCAGTTTGAAGTCAAACACTGGATAAAACCTACCCAGCAGTATAAACTTTGCCAGAAGACACCTTTATGTATCAGCCTGCCAGACACATATTTAGATGTCTGCCTGCAGCTAGATCCCAAAGTTAAAGTGATAAATGAAAAAATGGGAGAAATTTCTGGTGAGCCAAAGGATTGTGTTCATAGTCCAGTGGTACTTGATTTATTTTCCTCTAGGTGATGACAAACATACAGCTGGAAAAGTTGGAAGATGAGGCAGAACTTGTCAATGGTGAATAGATCGGGTCATGACCACTGTCAGATCTGTATTCTAGTGGTAAAACAACTTCATATTAATACATTGCAATATGTCTACAGATAAATAGGTAGAAATGAAGGCCACAGAAATACATAGTTTGGAAAGACAGGATTAAAAAATCTTCAGAGTCAAACAGGTTAACCCACTGACCCTGTCAGAATGCCTAACAAAATAAGTAATAGTCAGAGGACTGTGTCCAGAAAAATGGGAGTTTTTACCCTGTAGCTATACATGGCATTTGTACAGCCACTATGGAATCCCACACTCAGGCCAGGAGCCTCAGTGATGGTCACATTGCAGCCTCGAAGGAGCTCAGAGGATGATGGGAGGTCCAGGAAAAGCTGTTTACCAAAGAAGCACAGTCAAGTCAATTTAGCCAAGGAAAGGTTAAGAGGTGACTTTCTCCCTGTCCAGAAGTAGCTGCATGTGGAGGTGATTATTTTCATTCAGCAGGCAGAGACTTAACAAGATCAAATGGCTAGAAGCAGAAGTCTGATGAATTCGCAGTAAAAAAGTCTCTTCTTTAAAAATCAGTAAATGTAATTAAGCAACAGAACAATTTTCTAGGCCAGTGCTCTCACCTCAACATTTTAAATCAAAACTCTCTGTCTTTCAATAAAGATATGTCAGTAGTTAAGCTCTTGATGTAGGAATAACTCAGTTAACTGATATGGCCTAGTTAAAAAACCATGGCAGCAGACATTGCAGATCTGACTGAAAGGTCTGTGTAATACACCCTGCTCCAAGAGATGCTAGTGCAGGCACCTGTGGAGGACCATGAGAGGGACCAGGAACAGCGCAATGCTTCCACGGGACAGGCTCCACAGTTCCTCTGGTCTGGCAGTGCTGGAAACCAGCCCGAGGAGAGCTACACAATCTTGGAGCAAGCTGCTAGTCTCTGATGCACCACAGGAAGAACTGAAGAGATGTGGTGACCAACTCAGTGGAAACCAGTGCAGACAGTGAACAGAAATGCCACTAGCAGAAAGACCACAACAGCAAGCCTAGGAAAGGCTTTCAAAGGCAGTGAGAAGTGTGGGGGAAAATCACCCTCCCCACTGAGGCCTCAGACCAAGGATATTGCACCACTCAACCACTTTCCTCTTTCCCTGAGGCCCCCTTCAGGTACTGGAAGGCTGCTAGGTCTCCCTGGATCCTCTCTTCTCCAGGCTGAACAAGCTGACTCTCGCAGTATGTCTTTATAGGAGAGGTGCTCCAGCTCTCTGTTCATCTTCATGGTCCTCCTCTGGACTCCCTCCAACAGGTTTATATCTTTCTTGTGGTGGAGACTCCAGAGCTGGACACAGTACTCCAGGTTGGGATCTCAGGAGAGCAGAGTAGAGGGGCAGAATCTCTTCCTTCATCTGCTGGCCATGCTTTTTTTGATGCAGCCCAGGATGCAGTTGGCCTTCTGGGCTGCACATTGTCAGATCATGTTGAGCTTTTTCTTCAATCAACACCCCCAAGTTCTTCCCCTTAGGACTGCTCTCAGTACATTCTCTGAACAGTTTCTAATTGTGCTTGGGATTGCCCTGACCCATGTTCAAGACCTTGCAACTGTTCTTGTTGAACTTCATGATGTATGCATGGGACCACTTCTCTAGCCTGTCAAGGTTCCTGTAGATGACATACCTTCCATCCGGTGTATTCATCACACTACTCAGCTTGGTGCCATTGACAAACTTGCTGAGGGTGTATTCAATCCCACTGTCTGTGTATCCAACAAAGATGTTAGTGCCAGTACCAACACTGAAACCTAAGGAATGACACTTAGCACTGATCGCCACTTGGACATAGAGCTGCTGACTGCAAGTCTTTTAGTCCAACCATCCTGCCAATTCCTTATCCACTGAAGAGTCCATTTGTCAAATCTATGTCTCTCCAATCTAGAGACAAGGATGTCAAGTAAGACAGTGTCAGATGTTTTGCACAAGTCCAGGTAGATGGCATTAATAGACCATGTCTGTCTGTTCCTCCAAAATTGCTGCCTGTAACTGGAAGAAGGGAGGAAAAAATAACCTGTGCTCCAGATTCCTTCAGTATTCATCCCAGGACCCTGAATTCTCCTTTGATCACTTCTGCACCACACATTCTGACTTCATCACTGTTGGAGAAACGGCGGGAGACAGACACCCACCCGTTGATGATCGGAAAGTCTCGTTTATTGCTTACAACAGGATACCTTTTATCTCTAACTATAATTAGCTCATACATATTGCAAAAGCAAAGCTCAGCATTGGTCCATGACCAAATGTCAACTCCTCCCAGTTTGTATCAGTTTGTATCTTTCGGCTAGCCTTGCAGTTAGCAGTTTTCCTTATATGGACATTCTTGTTTCTTTTGCACCCTGTTGTTGTACAGCAGCTGGGCTCAAGGGCACTCTGTCCTTGGGCCTGCTAAACTTTGACTAACTTGACTGAGTTGTGCCCCTTCTCCGTTAGCCATACACTGGCTAATCTCTCCACACATCACCACCCCTGTGAAGCAGCAGTAGTGGGCAGCAGTCTGAGGGAAGTACCAGGCTGGGAGTTTCCCTTTAACATCCTTAACTGGGCCCTAGGGAGGCAGCAGACCAGCATGTTGGACCCTCTGCCCTGTCAGGAGGGAGTGACCTGCAACTGTAATCTTTCCTTTCTTCATGTGCATGAGGTCATGATACAGGGCGTGGGCCTTTCCAGTTCTTGGTGATATATGTGGTTTTCAGCTGTCATCCGTGTCCTCCTTTGACTCACCTTCCACAGCATCATAAGAAAGAAAATGGGTGTTGCTGATATCCAGAAGACTAGCAGTTACCAAAACTATGGGCCTGGTTACACAACATACCTGGGAAACATTACAGCTGAGTGCCTTATTTCTCTAGGGAAGCCAAAAGTTTGCCCTACTCATATATAAACCCATCATCTCATCAGAGCAAACACTGCTTGTGTGTAAACATGCCACACTATTGGGACTCGGTAGCTAACCAGACTAACAAAATGTTCTGCACAGCTCTGAAAGAGCATCTGACTGCACCAGAGTCAGATGGAAAACCTCTTTTCATGCAGCATTATCCCTTGCAAAGTGTTATCAGAAAAAAATTCCACCTCCATTTGGGAAGGAGAGCATTTTGTGTTCCCTTTGCAATGACAGCTGTCTTTGGTTCAGAACTGCATCATGTAAGACCATAAATCTCAGTGACCAGACCACATAGCCTTGTGCTTCTCTGGACAGTTGGCCACCAGCCCTCACAGTGGCAGCGACTCCTGCCATACATCACCAAGAATTTCATCACTGATCTGCACATTCAAACCTGGATGACATTTGCAGAAGACTCTTCCACACCTCATTGTGGTAAATTTGATGGGGTTTGTTAGCTGGGCTCCCAGATTGTCTCCATGACTGCTCAAGTGGCCTCTGCCACAATCAGCATAGGACAGACTCACACCAGAGCCTAACCACATGGGTGAGAAGCAGCAGTCTCAACCATTTGCATCCCTGAAGTTAAAAGCCATACAGTACCCTTCAGTAATTAAAAGATGGGTAGCCCTGTTTCTTGTAATCTGTGAAAGCAGGATGCTCTCTATAAATGGATGAAAGGAGGCAATTTATAATGTAATTTCTGTTCCCCTTCCCCAGTCACAGAAGCTTCTAATTGCAGGCTGTACTCCACAGGGATTGCCTTGCCCATCCTCTTGGTGAGGCAGCTGCTGTTTACTGTGCTAACCCTCCCTCAGGATTTTTTCTAAAGGAAAATATCTCAGTAGCAGCCTCCTTGAACAAGAACAGTAGGCAAAGCGTTGATGAGCATATGAGTATGTGGTCCTGTCTTTGTCTCCTCTCTTAGCAGTTTGAGAGATGCTTTAGCTGAATCTATCAAGTTACAGTTTATAGATAACCACGGCTGCTTGCAAAGAGCTTCTTTAACTGCACTTGATGTGAGATCCTGAGCTGTACACACTGCCACAAAGATAGCCTGATGTAGGTTTGTGAGGTTTGATAGCTTCATTAATTTTTTTTTTTATATTAAACTTTCTTCACCCCAGGGTAATGGCAATTAGAGCCTCACGTCCTCTGTGAAAGATGGGTTTGAAAAAAATTTTTGATTCTATGGGGAATACAGGATTTCTTGTTTTGGCAGATATTAATCTTTCCCTTTTACAATCAATCAGTGAAAAATTTGTGACTGTGTATCCTGTTTTGAGAAGAATATAAACCTTGTGCTCTCCAATTTGCACAGTTGACAGCTTAATGCTTGATATGTTTTGTATTTGTGTGTCTGATGGGCAGTTCAGCTAGTTATAGTTCCTGGTAATGTGTATGTAGGAGAAGGCACGTGCATTGAAAATGCAGACATCTTTAAAGAGAGAATTGTTAGCTTCTATTTCGCATCAAAGCAAACTACACTCCTTTGTGCAGAAACCCCTCTCACTAGGCAGTGTTCAAAGAATTTTTAATAGACTTTTAAAACTAAGTGTTCCGGAATTGAGAAACCTCCAATATGCCTGATTGAGCATCTCAGGCAGCCCTGCTCATCTGGGTTACAAAGTATCTCCTGATACTGAGATAAAACATGCAAGGAATATTTTCTAAACATTTTACTAGGATATCAGTTATTATTTATTCTTATCCTTTGAAACTGCCTTGTTCTTGGAAACAAAAACTTTATCTCTGGAAAGCTTACACTTTGTGCCAAGAAAGAATCAAAATAAAGCAGATAAGGAGTTTAATAAAGTTATTGCATAGGAAGTGTCATACCAGGTTAGACCAAAGTTTCATTTCATCTCATGTCCCATCACTGGCAGCTGCCAAAGTCCATTTCTCAGGGCATGTCAGAGCAAGTGTGTCATGAAGCTGTCCCTGAACCCTGCCCTGAACCAGACATCAGCCCGGGATCTTCCTCAGACAGGGTTTGTATTTAGCAGCTCGCAGTGGCTTGTGTTTTGAGAAGCTCAGTGCCATTTACATCACTGTGGGATTTTAGCACCTACCATGTCCATGTGAAGATACATTTCCCTGCAGCACAGCACATGATGGAAAAGGCACTGAGCTGCTGTTCCTCTTCCCATGTGCCCACAGTTCTCAGATGTCTACAGGGTCCTCTCACCTCCACCCTGTCATCACCTCTTCGGAGTAAAACCTTCTCATTCCTTGGGCAGAGGCTATTTCTTTCGTCTGGTCATGCCCTGCCTGTAACTGGGCTTTTCTGACTTCTGCTGTATCTCCTTTGAGACACAGAAATAGAATAGACCATCCAGCATGTGGACACACCAGAGATGTACATGGCATCAAAGGTACATTCTTCTTAGTATTTTTCCTAGCAATACTTTTTTTTTCTGGACCACTCCTGTTTTCTTATATTTTCACAGATATAGCACATCACTATCTTATTTCCAAGTGGACATAGCAGTAGCATCTTCAATCCAGAACCTAAGGGAAACTGCCTGTTCCCGATGAAAACTTTTGATTTTGACAACGCATCAGAAGTTCATAAAAAAAGGGAGGAGGTTTTGTTAAAAAAAAAAAAAAATTAATCACAGATGGTCTGGAGAAGAAACCTCTATCTTCCACAGACTTCAGGCTAAACTATGAGGCTTGCTGTCATCTGATCTTTCACAACGCTAGTTTCTACACTGAGCAAAGCTGTGTGAAACAGCTGAGCTACTCACAGCATCACCAAGCAAAATGTATACCCTACTGCGGGCTCCCATCTCTCCCATCATGCCCCCACTAGGACTGTGCCCATCCTGGCACTAATTAGCACAGCACGATTAGCCAGGTCAAACAGACCATGGTATTGTAAACTGAGTTCTAGGGGCAGTTAAACCCTGATATTTGAGTTAACCTTTAATTAAAATCTTTATAAGCACTAAAGATACTCTCTCAACAAACTGCATGAGGCAAGATTTAGAAAACTAATTTTCCTAGTAAAATTTAAGGATTAAGAAACAACTATAAGCAGAAGCCAGGACAGAAGATGCTGGTTTTATGGTAGCTTGCCCTTAGCCTACAGTCAGGAGATGTCAACAAGAATGCTACAGTATCTCCACGAGTCAGTCCCTTTTCCTGTAAAAGGTGGAAACAATAACTAAAGTTCAGCCAATAGGTCAAGAGAAAACATATATTTGAATGGGTAAGTAAAAAGGGTAGCATGAAATGCTTCTAATATACTACTAACATTAACAGAAGGACATGAGCTAGCAGTTTAGCAACAGACAGGGGAGTCAGCGACTCCTGATTTCCAGCCCCAGCATCCTTTGTGGGTTTTGGCAAATCAAGCTCGATATTGACCTGAAGCATTTATAAGATTGCCATTTCAGTGTTTTACACATAAATCAACAATCATGCACATTCGGGAGTTTCTGGCACATCTTTGTTTTATGAAAAAATAGCAAACCACTTTGATAAACATTTTTTAAATGTTGGTTATTTTGGGTTTTGTAATGAGGAACGTTATTAGTTCCTTGTCAGTTTTGTTTCTGTTAGAAAAATAAAAAAAGGAAATAAACAAATATTAAGCTGTCATTACCTGGGGACTATGTCATGCTCAAGAGACAACACTGTTCATTAACTTGCCAGGTGCATACTCATAAAAATCTCTGCATGTTTCTAAACCATGACAGAGATGACAAATAGAGCTTAGGTTGTGACTGGTTGATTTGTCTGACCTCTACTGTAAAGGAAATGTCATAGGGCAGGGGACTGCCGTTGTCCATCCCCCACGGCTTTTCTGTAGTTTTTGTAAGGGTGAAAGGACCACAGGGATGAATGCTCTTGGCCCAGTGAGGTTAACCCTCACCAGTTCACTAGCTGGGCTGACATGATCAATCTTAGTTTGACTCTGTGCAACTTCATGCCGTCTTTGCCTGGAAGCTTGTAGCTGTATTTTATTCAAAAGAATCAGGCCAGTTACTCAGAAAAAAAAATATTGAGCAAAAGCCTAAACATGTGGTTCATCAGTGGTTATCCATCACCCAGCTGCACATTCTTACCTCTTGCTCTCAGTGCAAGGTGGCTTACATCTACTGTGGGGCAAGCCATTACATGTGTCTAACCACTAAAATCTCTCTGAGGTTTGTATTCATTTCTCAAGGCATCTATTTACAGCTGAAAAATAATCTCCATATTTTTAGAGACACATTTGCTGGACCCTTTTAGTGACAGCAGTTGGAGCTAAAATAGCCATCCACTTAAAAAGACTGAGAGTTTTTTCCATACTCCTCAACTGAGACAGTATTTTTCGCACATATTGAAATTCCATCTTAAGAACACACACTACGCAGAAGCTGCAGGTGTCTCATTTCAATACATTCTGGCAGAAAGAGTATGCCAACTCCTGCTCCAAAGGTAGCTGTGGACAAGAAGTGTAGGCAAAAGGTGGAGAGAAAATTGTCCGATGGGTAAAGGGTAAAAACAAGGTTAAAGCTGAGGTGTCCTTCTGGTCACATCTGGGTTACTTATTGCTTTGCAATGGGATATAGCAGGAAATTTTGCAGAAAAAGCCTGGTACTGTGAATCCACTTTTGTTAGCTTGAAAAAGGTGATGAGACATTTTTTCTGAGAAAGGTGTGAGATCTAAGCAGCAGTCTAGAATTTTCTAAAACTTGTTGCTAGAACTAATACAAAGGATGAGAAGGGAAAGAGAAATATCTGAATATATTGGCAGAGATAAAATAGGGGAAAAGGATTTTTTATTTTCTTCTGGAGTTTCGTGTGGAATCAGATAAAAATAGTGATGATAGGTGCTTAAATGAAGGTTGAGTTGCAAAAATCCACGTTATGAATTAAAAAATCCATAATTTTAAGTCATGATAAGTTATTGTTTTCTTCCATTGTGAGGTACTTGTAGCTTTTAAGATTAAGTCCTAGAGAAAAAGTGCAGAATTTGAATTTACTCCTACTGGAAAGGATGGAAGTAAATAGATTACTTGGGACTAATGTGTAACATTTATTTTTATTAAAAATTACCAAGAAAAAAAAAACATTATGTTAAAGAGGAGATAGACTGGAAGCACTGGCAGAAAAAAATGGCAGCAAATAACCACATTGGTTTGGGAAGTAACAAAAGCAACTCTAAAAATAGAAGCTAAGTAAGACAGGAGATTCTTAAGTGATTACAGATGACTTTATAAGGTTACAGAGCAATGATCTTACAGGTAGGTCATTTCAAAATACTTTAAAGGGTTTCTTTTTAATTCCTATGTTTTTTTTACATGGGTTTTTCTTCTCTCTCTCACCACTGCTATGCTAATAAGAGACTAGCTCTCTCCTCTTTGTTTCTGTCATGACCCTGAACCTTATTCTTGTATGCCATATATTTAATGTAATTGAATTAATCCATTTTTACAGCCAGAGCTGAAATATTGCCCATCGGGGATCACTTTTGCTTTTCCTCTCTCATTGTAAGCCTAGTTAACATGCCTTCACTGAGGACTTTCCCATGACAAAAAAGCCATAAAAATTATAAAAGTGAATGAACAAATGCCTGGGCGGATTCACATGCAGATAGCCGCCATGGCTTGTCTTCATTAAGGGGTTCACTTCAGTGGCAGTTGCAAAAGCTGATTGATTGAAGTGAGAATGACTTTTAGCAGTTAATGTTCAGGCAATAAGTGGGATGATTTCAGATGTAATTTCTGTGAAAATTAAGTGATTGATAAATAGACATAAACAGTCTCTTCCTGTGCTCCTATTTGAGGTTTTTCCACCTGAGAGTTGGTGTGATCATTGTTAATCACTTTCTCTGTAAATTAATTTCTGCATCTCTGAAAACTTGAGCAAACATTGGTTTTACAAAGTCAGAGACATAAAGCCTGCTACATGCTTCTCCACTGTTTCACAATATCTTCTTCCTTAGTACATTCAATTGATTCAATCCTTCTTGAAAAACTCTGGCCCGTTGCTCTACGTCACAGCTTCACAAACTCTCATACTGAAAAAAGCAAATGCTTGAATCCTGCTCCTGTGACATCTAGCTGCTGCAGAGATATGTTATTGTTCTGAAGCACAAATTGCACCTATGCTGTAACCGTGATTTGCATTCAGATGCATCTGAAGTGCTAAAATACTGATATAGCTGGCAGATCAGAAAGAAGGTGAGCCTTGCATGAACACCAAACCTCACTCCCAGGAAACCTCCCTGTCAGGGACATCTGGAGGGACAGTCCCGGAGAAGGGCAGAAGGATCAGTTTTCTCCACATCTCCTGTACTGAGAACTAGAGATCAATAAGCAGAAAACTTGTGTGAATTTAACTTTTAAACAAAGGAGTGAAATATTCTGTGCATTTGAGGTCTGAAGCACCATGGCATGGCTCATAGGTTCAAATATCAGAGAATCACTGCAGTATTGGTTGAGATGGCACAGTGGAGATCTTTCCTCTAAGCTTCCACTTGAGCCAGGACTTTCTTCAGCTCTCTGACAGATTGTTGGGGTTTTGCATAGCCAAGCCCTCAAAACGTTTAAGGATGGAGACCCTTCTGTGGGCTACCTGTAGTGATACTGTGCACCTCCTGGGATGTAGGATGCCTGGTCTGACTTCTCAAGCAGCAACACTGTGGCCTCATCTCACACTGTGACCTTGTTGCAGCATATCCAGTCTCAGCCCCACAACCTTGGCTGTCCTCCCTAGCTCAACTGCAGGAAACTCTTAGACAGTACGTCAGACTCCTTCTTGCAGACCAAGCAAGCTTAGCTCCCACAACCTCTCCAGAAGTCTCAGAGTGTCTGCTGGGCTCACCAGGTTCCTCTTGAGCAGGTGTTCAAACTCCCTGCAGAGCACCCCAGGTGACACCTCACCCAGGACTATAGAAAGTAAGGTCATCCCTGTGGTGTGCTGACCATGCTACCCAGTACATGGCATACCTTCATCATTTCATAGTCCACTGAAAAGTGCAGTAGGAAAAATCTGACAGAAAGTATTTAGCAGGATTAAGAGTTATTTTCATGCAAGCAATATTTGCTGACAAGCACGTTTTCTGTGGATGTTACCTACATTTTTTACCAAAGTTCACCAGACACAAGACAAAGGCAACAAACTGCCTTTACAGAAGTGATTTGGAGTGAGGGAATGTACACAGTCCTCTAAGACTTGTGAGAGTCACAGACAAAACCATTCACAGCTATCTTTCTGTGGTAATTTTTAAATCATCATGAGGCATGCATTGACATGATGGCAAAAAACCAAATTCCTTCAGGCAAGCAGTGCTCAGGGAAGTAAAGATTACAAGGGCAGCAGAATTACAATCTACAGCAGAAGCAAAAGTACTACCTACAATTGTTAAAGATTTGGTATAGAAAATGTATTTATATTGTTCCCTCATGAATGATCTCTACCTGGTGAATTACTTCAATCGCAGGGTCTGAGAGCTTTGAAGGAGGCTTGGAAAGCACCATTAGAAATGCTTAGTCCCAGGGTTTCTGAAAGTACAGGAAGCTGTCGTATACATGTGTTGGCATTGGACGTGCTCTCAACCTTGCAAAATCTAAGCATGTCTCCAAATAATATGGTATACATGATAGGAAAAGATCATGGCATTTCATTGCCTTCAGAAACTGCTCATGAAGATTGCTATGATAATTGTGCAATTCCTCTCTGTTGCAGATTGAACTTTAGGGTTTCCTGGCAGAAACAGCAGCCCTGGTTGATGTACATGTGTTCTTCAGATGAGATGCAATGACAGTATTTGTGTTTATGGAAGACCTGAGCACCAATATAAAACATTGTATAATATTTTTCCAGCATGCATTTTCACCTGTGTCTATACCCCTGCTACAGAAAAGCCACCCCATCAAAAAAAAAAAAATTCATCAAGACCAAAAAGTCACTTCATTCCTCATCCCAGCAGAATATGGAGGTGATGTCAGCCGCCTGGGCCCGTATGCCTGATGTGAGCATGTCACAATTGTTCTGTATCCAATCTGCTATTACCTGTCAGAAATGAAAGTCTGTCAGGTAATACTGTGGGTGAGTGAGTGAGTGAGTGAGTGAGTGAGTGAGTGAGTGAGTGAGCGTGCGGTGCATGTGTGAGCACATATATGCAAACATGCTCCAGATAAATGCACATATTGAGTCTATCAGTCCACCAGATATGCTCTCAGGGCAGAAATAAAGATGTTTTTCTTTAACTCTGCATCTTCAGGTGTTTGCAACTTCCTGAATGAAATATAATATTCAGGATGAAAGATCCACAGCCAAGGGTCTCATCTCAGTAGTTTCTCTTCTCCCAGACATGCCAGTAAGATTTCACACATTTCAGAAAATGACTCTGCACCATTTGAACATGTTTGTCAGATGATTTTTCCTGTTGACTTCAGCTAAATTTAGACTGTATCTTCCTTTCTAAAAGACCAAAGTACCCTGGTCATGGAGGAGATTTAGGGCTTAATAATGCTTCTGTAAGTCAGTGCTCCAGCCCTTCAACTAGGTTCAAACACATTCAGAGCTTATTTAAGCAATCCATTTGTTCCTAAGGAGGGGACACCAAAAAGCATGGAAGAAGTGTGGGCCAGCAAAGAGGAAGGGGTACCCACAAGCCACAACTAGTGCTCTGTCACCTCTGAGGTAAGTAGGGAAACATCTGATGGCAGCATTGCCTTGCCATGTGGTCACGCCATGAGCTGCTCCCAAAGTGTGGTGAACCCAGAAAACTTAATCCCTGTTCTCCACTGCATGGAATAAAGGGATCATTTGCCTGAATGAAGTGCATATTTGCTACAGAATAAAATATCTTAGTGATTTGAAACCAGTTTTTGGCTGGAGATTTTATGCTTCAAGGAAATACACAAGTCATTACAAGTTTTGCAATTCTGGCATAGTTAAAAGAAAACCATAGGTTTTGCCACTTTCCCTAAAAGAGAGTTCCACAAAGGCATTCGGTATCTTTGTAACCCCTTCATCCTGAATTCACAATATTTTCAAGTTAGAAGATGCAATATGCTAGTGCAAAGGAAGTGTTAACTAATCTATCATCTGCATCATTTGCGTGTCACAGGTGGGCTCTCTACTATGTTGGTTACTTCTCAGAAATCACAGCTTTAATGATCTATATGGGTAATTAGAGCCTGTTAGCTCCTCTGACAGGCATCATATTGTGAGTCCAGGGAACAGCTTGCTGATGGACTCATAAAACACTAACAGTGTCTCACACAGCCATACCTTCCAACCCCTCCAAGCACTCCCAAGCATTACTTAATACTGCTAAACACATTTTGAATTTAAGATAGAATTGTAATTTAAATTTTATTTTCCTAGTATTCTTTTGCTGCTAGACTTTGAACTAGAAGCTCCAATTTTTGTTCTATCAAAGACAGAACCAGCACTCCCATCTGGGGTTCCTGGAGAAAGGCATACCAACGTGCAAGGGGCACACTTAGGGTACACAGCCTCCATGAGGACAGTCACGACATATGATCCCCCAAATACTTTCAGTGGGCTGGGGCCTGAGACCTGCCAAGGAGCAGAGAAGTGAAGCTGGAATACCTGCAGGTGATGACTTTCAGAGAGGTTTATACCCAGGCAAGCATCCACCTTGCTAGAAGCAAATAGCCAGCAGATGCATCATGACTCCAGGCAAGAACTGAAAAGTCACATCTGTGCTCTGATTTCTCTATGATGAATAAAATATTCTTTCTGATCTACTCTAAACATGCATGAGTGTATCAGTAAAATACAGATGATTAAAGTGGGTGTAATCTCCTTAACACAAATGAGATATGCTATTCTCTGTGAAAAGCCAAACATTGCTGGCACACTGCAGTTATGTAGTGTTTACTTCAAAGAGTGAGTGTGTGTGTGTGTGTGTGTGTGTGTGTGTGTGTGTGAGAGAGAGAGAGAGAGAGAGAGAGAGAGAGAGAGAGAGAGACCATGTGCAAGAACTAGAAGCAAATAAAATCAGACATTTTTCAGAGTCCAAGAAATTCGAGCTCAGTTCAATAGAATGAAATATATCTAACAAGCTATCAGAATACTATTTAAAAATAAAAAGCCAGATATATAGTACCATGACAAAGATCATATAAGCCAGGTTTTCTTTTAATAATACAGGCTATTTCTGAATAACACCCTTTTAGCTGCCTGCTATGCCTAGGCACTCTCAAACTAGCTATCATGAAGCTATTTTCCCAGCAGGTGACTTTTCAGTAAGTCATTGCTGTGTGAAATCTCACTTGTAGATAGGGAAGTGGATCTATATTACTAAAAATTTGATGGGAGACAAATTGCTGCTGGTGTTGTTCCAGTGGTTGCTCTCCTTGTGCAGCACCAGTGTGAGACAAAGCTTGACACATCGCTTAAAGATTCAGTGCAATAAAGTGTAAATAATTGAAAGCTTTTAGATATTATCCTGTCTTCCTTTTGCATGTCTTTAATAATTAATTCATTTGTATCTTAAAAGTGTCTTTCTCCATATCCTCAGTCATTTCCAGAGTTTCACTTATTGACCTCAGGGTAGCATGATTTGCTTTGAGGATGCCTTTTCCCTGATGTGTTACTGAACATAAGGTTCTGGGGGTTTTCCTCCCTTGTACTCATCATTTTCCACATCACATGTGAATCACCATATCTACTGCCTCCAGTAGCCATTGTTAGCAATAATAGAATTATTATAGTGCTTGGTATTTTAATTAGGATTAGGATCCAAGACCTGCAGTTTCTTCCTTCCTCTGGGTGTACACTTGCTGTCCATGGAGAATGCAACCTGCCCCTCTGGGTATCACACAGCATCACAGCTCTGATGCCCAGGTGACACCTGACATAGGTAATATCTTTCATGAGCCCAGGCTGGCACCAAATTCATTAACCTTACTTTGTATTGTTATTGTTATTGTTATTGTTATTGTTATTGTTATTGTTATTGTTATTGTTATTGTTATTGTTATTGTTATTGTTATTGTTATTATATTAGTCTTCTTGACAAATGTTATCACTTCATAGAATTATAAAGTTTGTGGGGGAGTTTTACCATCCTAGAAAATTCATTTCAGGCTAAAATTGTGTCACCTAAATGTAGATGTAGACACTTTCTTCATTCAGCATTGTAATTTGATTTACTGGGCCTATTCCAGATCCTATTTGAGTCACCAAAATCTGCTGTGTAACAGAATAAATGTGGAAAATTTTAATCTGTGAAAGATTGTTTTAAAACTCTTTTTCTAATGTTTTTAGGATGGTTTTGCCTTGCTTTTCATCCCCCATTGATTAACTTAGTTGTGTGTTTCCTTGAAAGGAAACATTACACTGTTTTGGTACTTCAGAAATATCCTTTCTCTGAAGGAGTTTCTTTTGCTGAAACTTTTCCAGTTATTAAAAGATTGTTTCAAAAGAACATGAAGGAACAACGCTGAAGAAAGCAAATTGTGAAGACAGTCGATAGGAGTCTCAGACTAAAAATGGTTACAAAGTAAATTCTGTTAGAAAATTAATTGTTCCTCACACTTTGTAATTAGCACTTAGCTAACCTTTGGGAAAAACAGACCCAAAGCAAGGAAACATTCAGCTTCCAAAGGCAGAAATACAAGGCATTAATGATTTTCCTAAAATGTCTCATCTAGATTTTTACTTTTTTTTTTTTTGTCATATTGTGCATTGTATATTTCTGTAATATTTTGACACTGTGGTCATTCTGCCATATTGTATCTATCTACCTAGTTCTGTATGTGGGTTTATATGGACTTGTATGCGTGTTATCCAGCTTAGACAAGTACCTTTACATGTCTAAACGTGTCTCTTAAATATACCAAATCAGATATGAAATCTATGGTTTATTAGGTGCATATCACACAGACCAAATACAAAACGCTCTATAAATTCTTATGAAAATATGTAATACATATGTTCTCACTTGGTGCCTTTGTCCAAGCCAATCTACATAAGCTGACAGCAATATCTTTCTTTCATGACCTTTGTGGGGCCAACAGGATCAATATTTTAATATTTATCCCATAAACTGGAATGGTTAAAGTACAATTCACCAAAATATACCTATTTTTACAGGCAGGGCATCTAACCACCACTGCTGAATTTCTCCTAGACTGGTGTCTCATATTATAAGCCCAGACTGAAATTCAGGGTTAGTTTTCAGTAAGATCTCCCTGGCTGTGAATTTTAAGACTCTTCAAAATGTACACTTTTGTAGTGTTAGTGGCTGTGCCTGTGGCTCACAGAGGTATTTCTATATGGCTGAACATGTTAATGGAATGTACCAGCTCAAACACTAGGTATGTGATCGCTGAGTGAGGGCATCCTTTGCCTGATGTCATTAACTAGACTTTCATTTAACCTGGCAGCTTTTCTAGATCAAAGATGGTCCCTGCTAGATTCCTGGAAATGTCTGTTTCCTGAACACATTTCTAAATTAACATTACTAATACCACTAAGTTAAATGCTTGCTAAGTAAAATACTACCAACATATGTTGGTGCAAAAAAACAGGTATTTCAGAGCAGTAATAGCAAAACTATGAGTTTAAAGAAAAACAGTACACGTCAACATTGAAATGGGAAGTGACATGGACACTTTTGTAGAAGACATCCTCATCTTGGAAACAAAGAATCATATCATCCTCTACAAGATGGCCAACCAAGATTTCAACAAGGGCTTTGAAGTGGTCCATTTTTTTTTGCAATTATTGTCTAAAAGATTTGTATTGGTCTTACAGACATGGTAATCCTGAATCAAAAACTAAAGCAACCTCCACACCAGATGGCATCAGATCATTTATCCCCTTTCTTTAGGCAACACATGGTGGATGGGAGAGAAGTTATTGATTCTGTTTCTTTTGTAGACAATTACATTGACTGGTAGCATAACATGAGCCAGAAAGATTGCTATGAACCTCACCTATTGAACAACCAGAGCAAAGCAGTTTATTTTTAAGAGAGGTCATGGAGACAGAGAGAGAGAGAGAAAGAGAGAGAGAGAGAGAGAGAGAGAGAGAGAGAGAGAGCGCAAGTGTGCGANAGAGAGCGCAATTGTGCTAGCAATCCACTCCAATCCCCAGAGGATCAAGGTCTTTAGGGGCTCTATATAACAATGACCTTGAGTTTATGCCATTTTTTTAAAGATTACCAAGCTGTGCCATCATTAGTCAGCTTTACTGCACTATTGCTACTCACTTGTGGCAACAGACTGCAGGCTTGGTGAGGAGAGTCGTATCAGACGCACAGGTAGAGTTTGCAGTGCAGATGCTTTAGAGATGCTTCAGAAAGCATCTTCCACACTAAGCCTCCCTGTAAGATAAGCACCATGTGTGTGGCAGCTGCACAAACTCATCATCAATTATTACACATTATAACTTTATGTGAACTTTGCATAAGAATGAAACCTGCAGAGTTTATAAAAGAAATTATTAAATGTACAAATGCGATCTCTTATCATCTGATGATAGTGCCAGGCAAAGCCAGGGAGAGGTAAGATGTGTAAGCCAAGCAGAGGATGTGTTCATGAAGCAAACTCAAAGACATGAAGCAGAAATGCCTGTCCCAGCATCCAGATAGCACAACAGGTGGGAGAAAAAATAAAATAAACAAAAAAAACCCCCAAAAACAGGAGTAAAAATGCCATTATGAGCAAAGGGTGCTGGTTGGAGGCAAGGCAGCAGGATGGATGTAGTGCTACCCCTGCTTGGCTCTGGGTATGCCAGTCCCCTGGATTTCCTCTGGCAGAGAGACACCTGTAGATTGGACAGTGCCACCCTTCTTGGTAAGTACAATCCTAACAAAGTGCTCTTTTTTCATACCTGTTTATGTGATTGCCAGCAGAATCTGTGGCTTTTTTTTTAATATATATATATAAAAAGCAGCATATTTGGTCTCTCTTTCATTTGTCCCCAGGAAGCAGACTGCGCCACACTCAGGAGTTGGCAAATGTGTCAGCAAGGGGTGGACAGCTGGTGAAGTGCCATGCACACTTTGCAGGTTTAGGAGACACCCCATAACTCTACAAGGCAGCCCTCTAGTATTGCAGAATCACAGAATCACAGAATATTAGGACCTGGAACAGACCTCAAAAGACCATCCAGTCCAACCCTC
>VXBZ01007972.1:150106-179537 GCA_013399135.1 Heliornis fulica | reverse complement strand
AACTTGCTGACTGTGCACAATATTCCCTCATCAAGGTCATCAATGAATACATTGAACAACCCCGGCCCCAGTACTGACCCCTGAGGGACTCCACTAGTCACAGCCCTCCAGCCAGACTCTGCCTCATTGATGACAACTCTCTGACTTCTTCCCTTCAACCAGTTCTCAATTCACCTCATTACTTGACCCTCCAGGCCACTCTTCTTCTGTTTATCCACTAGAATGCTGTAGGAGACAGTGTCAAATGCCTTAGTGAGGTCAAGGTAAACCACATCCACTGCCCTACCCCCATCCATCCACAGTCTCCAAAGTCATGGCTGTGGGCTGGTAACAATGAATATCAAGACTGTAAGGAAATCTTGATATTCAGAAATAACTCCAAACTCATCGCAGTTACCTACAGAAATAAAATCTGACCTCACATCACTAATGATCTCAGTGCTTTAAAAGCAAAACCAAGAGTTTTACTTGCACACAGTACAGTTCAGGATGCAAATGAAAAAAAAAAAAAACAAACCCAAAAACTAACTCAAAACCAAAACCCTAAACAAAAAAACCAAACCACAACCCTATACTGTTCACAGGGCATATAAAATTATATGTTAGATAAAGATTCCACATACACAATCACAAAATACAGCACAGACTGCAGGTGTGGCAAAACAGACCAGTTGCTCTCTTTGGGTGCTCCCTGGAGGATCTGTACATATACCTCCAAAAGCTGCAGCAAGTCCTTGACTCCCAGCTGAATTCTGATGTGACCTTGGGCAAGTAATTTAATTCTTCTGTGCATCAGATAGCCAGCTGTAAAATTATGCTCTCATTCCAAACCTTTTACTGACCTTGTTGCTTTAGACTGCACGTTTATCAGAAGAGGTGCTGTTACTTACTATGTGTTTGTAGAGCAGGTAGCAGAGAGCCTGAACTTGGCTGGAGGTCACAGGTGACCCACCATGCTGTGAGGAAAAAGAAGCCTGAGGGTGTACACTGCCAACAGGGAAAAAAAGCCTAACCAGTGTTTATCTCTCGTCTCACACTTCTACATTCATAAATTCAAAACAGTATATAAAACAGTTCAACACCATATAAGATGTGCAAGGACAGCATGTTTTCTCTGTGAAATTTCTGCATTTATCTCTGACGTGGAGAACACAGTGCCTTTGACTTCTCCAGAATATGGGGATACTTACTACATTCAATTCCTCTATTTCAACAGCAGCTTCAGTTTGGCACGAATTGTCTATTATTACACGACTTGTCCCAGTTCAAAGAGCTGTAATGCACTAGTACTCCCGGTCCTTGTACTAAAATTAGAGAGGATATTCAATACTGTAGTGCTGTTGTCTTGTCAAAGGCAGAAAAAAAAATCCCTCTATAAAGCAGAGTATTACTATGTCTGTGCCTGTTAGTTCAACTAAGGAAGGGAGGCAGTTAATGGCTTCTGGCAGAGGACGCCAGACAACTGATGACAGAGCTGTGTACAACTCCTGAAAGTCAAGTCTCAGCACTGCATAGTGATCATTCCCTTGTAGACACACACCAGTGGGTTAGTATGCATTGGGTGACATGAGGACTGCTTTAGCCCTGGTGCTATGGAAGCAGCAAGGAAATGCTGGAGAGGCTGGAAGCGAAGCACTACAGGAGGCAGACAAGATGTCTCTGGTATAAAAGAAGGAGTATAGCTGGGTTCACTAGAGTTGGCAGTTGAAATTTCCACACCACAGTTATCGGAGCATTCAATCTGACATGCAAAGCAGGTCAATCAGAGATCAACAAGGCCAAGTGTGAGGTTTTGTACACAATTAGGAACTGGGCAGAGAATGGACTGAGAGCAGCCCTGAGGGGAAAAACTTGGGGATGTTGGTGGACAAGAAGATTAATATGACCCAGCAATGTTCACTTGCCGCACAGAAAGCCAACCATATCTTGGACTGCATCAAAGCCAGTGTGACCAGCAAGTCAAGGGAGGGGATTCTGCCTCTCTATTCTGGTCTCATGATACCCCACCAGGAGTACTGAGTCCTGCTCTGGGGTCTTCACAAGAAAGACCTGTTAGAGTGAGTCCAGAGGATGCCATGAAGATTAACAGAGATCTGAAGCACTTCTCCTACAGACACTGGCTGAGAGAGTTCAGCCTGAAGAAGGGAAGGCTCTGAGGACAACTTCAAGCAGACTTCCAGTACCTAAAAAGAGCCTACAGAAGAGCTGGAGAGGGGCTAATTAGAAGGGCATGTAGTGGTAGAACAAGGGATAGTGGGTTTAAGCTGAAGGAGGATAGATGTAAATGAAGTGTGAGAAATTCTTGACTGTGAGGGTGGTAAGGCACTGGACCAGGTTGACCCGAGAGGTTGTGGATGTCCCATGCTGAGAAGTGTTATGGCCAAGTTGGATGGGCCTTTGGGCAACCTGGTCTAGTGGACGATGTCTCTGCCCATGGCACGGGGGTTGGAACTAGATGGTCTTTGAGGTACCTTCCAACCCAAACCATTCTGTGATTCTATGATTCAACGCTGATAAGTTTCATTGCAGCTAGTGGCTGCCAGTGGTGTTCACCATCAGCTTTCCAGAGCTGTTCCTTCACTCTCCCATCAGCACAAGAGAGTTGACCTTGCAGTTGTGATGAAGATTCCTCCTCTTTCTGTGCTCATGAAAAGGACCCCATCCAAATTCCATGTGCACACTCACCATTCCTTAGAAAGCCATTGTGCAGGAAAAGTTGTGCTTGCTGCATGGCTGTCCTTCACAATGTCCCCACCAGTGAGGGTAGCTGCATTTCCCACTGACCCTCATCCCAGCCAGTGGGTGAAAGAAACAGGGAAATGCAGCTAGATGTGCAGGCAGCAGCAGGGCAATGATTCAATGTTTCATCCTCATGTCAACAGCTCGATAGCAACATTGATGCAGCAAACAAGGCAGCGCTTGATTCAGAAGTGACATGAGTGGTGAATGAAACCAGGCAGAGGCTGGAGAAGACAGGATTAAGACACTTCTTCTCTTCTTGCATAATGCCTCGCATCCACTGCTGTGCAGTCAGTGAACCTGACAGGAGGACACTGCTGGGGCTCCTGCTCCACCATAGATTTTCTCCTGTCTTGCTCCAGAGACATCACGCCCCGCTCTGCTGAGGCACCCTGCTCTTTAACACCCATCACTTGATGAGAACCAGTCCACTTGCAGCCAGCTCCATCCCCGTGATTGTGCACCTCCACCCAGATACTCACCCTCACCTAGCTTTTGCCTTACAGAGCTTTGAATATTTCAATACCAGGCTTCCCAGCTACACAGGGATGTGCAGTTTTTTCCACCAGCTGTACCTTACGGACCATGGTGCCACGGAGAGGAGATTTTAAAGTCACTAAGGTCTGGTCCAGATGGCAAATTTCATGTTGATCAGAGGCTGCTTACAGAGTGAGGCCCCACATCACAGAAGGATCAAAGCAGTTGTTTATTATAAATTCAGGAGAACCAGAATGCATGAGGAATATAGAAAACAGCAAAACGTGGATCTAAATCCTGCAGATATATGACATCAACAGCAATCAGGAGCAAAGCCTGGGAGGGGCAGCACAGACAGCTGGGCTGCATACAGCCTTACTGGGGGCTGGAGGCTGCCCCATCCCTGCCAATTGTCCTCACAGGCAGCTGGCTCCCTCAGCAGCACCCAGACGAGGGAGCCCAGGATCAAGGCAGGCATCCAGGGACCGCTGCCCGTTTGCAGCCAGAGGCAAAGGCTTGAGAAATCAGACCATGTAGCTGATAGGCAGTTCTTTTGCTGTCTGGTTTATCTTAAGAGAGCAAAAGCATCAGTGTACTAGCCAAAGACTGCTGCACCATGCTGGCGGCATTTCTTGTAGATGACCTCAGCATTTGCTCATTCTGACATCACTGCCAGGAACAATGTAATTCAGGCTGCTGTCCCGTGAAATGCTCCCTGGGCATATTTGCAAGAGAAGTAAGGGAATGTTCCCTTCTGGACAGCAAACCACTCTACTTATCTTTCCAAACTCTCTGTGAATAGTAATGAGGTGCAATTGTTCAACAGTTGTTGTGCAAATGAAACATTTGCTGAAAAAGAAGGTAGAAATAACTTCATAAAGTCTAGACTTCGTTTGGGGTGGGGGGTGGGTTCCTGAAATAGAAGAGAACCAGGAGTAGTCTTGCTCTTTCTTCATGTACCCCACCTCCCCAGAAAATCTTCCAGATTTGTCCAAGTGACAAATCATTTTTTATATCATAAAAAAATGAGGACATCAGAAGCTGGACTAAAATAATTCATACAGTGCAGGATGAACATGTTGTGCTATTTAAAAATCAGCATTTACACTATTAGTGTAAATTACACTGATTACACTCATTGAACACAGTATGACACTGCACCTGTGTTTCATACAACTTGAACTCGCTAACTCAAGTTGCAGTTCAACCACATTCAACTGAAAAATCAGCCTGTGTAGGTGTCAAGGACTGCAATCTCCTGGTGCCACTGTGAGAGCCAAGGGAGCCATCCCAATTTATGCCAGTGGTAGATTGCAGTACTATTTCCTTCACAGCATGCAAAATGTGGATGCTATTTAGTTATGTGCAGGAGTGAATGAGGAGAGGAGTTTAAGGCATGTCAGAACACATCTGTTGTAATTATTTTACATCCAGATGCAACTAAAAAGGTTAATAATTGAGGCAAAGACCTCTCCAGCCACCAAGGTTTATACAACTTGCCAAGACATAACTTGATTAGAAAAAGGCTCAGTTCCTATTATGAGAAGAGTCTCCTCCTGTTTACTGATCCAGCTTAAAGATGTCTTTTCTCCACAGTTACCTCCAGGTTCTGATAAAAATGTATGGTAGACTAGACAATATCTTTGGTGGTTATCTCAAAGGCATAGCAAACACATGACTGCCATTAAATGACGAGGGTAAGAAATGCACAGAGATCCAAAGCTTCAGTAGTCTCTCCAGCTATTTTCAAGCTTCCAAAGATTACACTATTCCTCCAGGTTACTTCCAATCCCTTTCCAAGTTTGCAACCTTTATGTGGTTAGGCAAAGTATGCTACAGTGGTCTGCAATGTGATATCTTTAACCAAATTCTATACATTGGCTTGTTCTATACTGCCATTGCTATAGCAACATGAGGAAAAATAATCTCCATTCAAGTCATAGTGGCTATAGAACTGTACAATTTTCATCACTTCCATAGCTCAGTGGAGGAATTTTACTAGGGGAATTCAATCCACATAGGTATGCTGCTTAGATGCCTGTGATTCTGTGTGAAATCATGTGTCTACTTCTCTACAGCATGTATTTAGAAGTTATTTGCTATTCAGCATAATTGCAAAAAAGCCCCCATTGAAAGGCGATATCTCTTGAAAATGATCAGCTAAAGCATCTTGTGTATTTTGCTGGTGCCTCATTTATTACTGTGCTTTTAAAACCCTGTCGTACTGCAGCACTGTTAACAAGCAAGAGCCAGAGGCTGCCTGTGTGCTTTTTGTTGAAGACAGCATGAGCAATGTTTGAAATGAAGTGGGACCCTGGCAAATGAGAGCAGTGCAGAGTATCACCGTGGGGTTGGGGGTCACATTACACATTTCTTGCTTTGCACGGGCCACAGGGACCCTAGTGTGAACCTAGGAAATAAAAGCAAACCTTTCTCACTGCCTGCTCACTTATGCTGTGGCAGGGCTGTCGGCTTTAGCCCCAGCCACAGCTCAGCATCATGTGGTCACTCACTCATGCCCACCCATTCCACAGAATGGGTAGGAGAATGGGCAGACAAAGGAAAACCTCATGAGTTGGGATAAGGACAGTTTATGGGGACTGCAAAGGGAGGGGGAAATAACAACAGGACTTTTAACAGGATATACAGAACTGGTGATAGACAATACAGTTTTTCACCAAACTGCACAACCCAGACCGTACAGCTCAGAGTTGTCACAAAGCCAGACTGTCCCTGAGCCATGCACCCCTTCTCCAGAAGCCCCCTTTTACACTGAGCTTGATGTCATGATATGGTATACCCCTTTAGTTAGTTTGGGTCACCTGTCCTGGCTGTCTCCCCTCCCAGTTTCTGGAAAAAACCCTATCATAGTTGAACCCAGGACACAAACAAGGTCTCAGTTACCTGATGTTGACCTCAGTCACAAGATAGGTAGTGAGAGATATTTTTCAGCAGGGCAACAGTTGTGGGTTTAGTCTTGTTAAACAAACAACCTGTTGTTCTACGAGTGTCAAACCACATATAGTCAAAATCTGCTTCCCACATGAAGTTATCTACCAAACAAAGGAGCAGCTCTGGTCTACACTGTTCCCATGTAGCACAAACCTTGCCACCCGTGGTAAACCATAAAGAAAAAGAATTTCAATCAGTTTCTCTTCTTTCTTGTAAAAGTTAGGGGCCTTCCTCCTATCAAATAGAGTTTTATATATACCAAAATGCATATTATGTAGACTGCTCTGAGATGGCTGCAAACTGGCATTGTACCAAAAGGATCACTGCAGAAACGATGGGAATGCTTGGTGGGCAAGCTGCACTGCTTCTCTCTCCTGCCCAATGGAGGGCAAAATATTAATTCTATCCTAGCTGGAACCAGGACAAGGAGGTTCTTGACAAGTCACACCTCATGGTTCCAGAGCCATCTCTGCCCCTAGGTGTACAGGATGCAAGGGCAGTGGAACAGGGAATAGTTCCTCCAGTTGTTTTAATCCATTCTGTAGAGTTTCCCAAGCCAAAAATTAAAATCTTACAGGAAATCTGGGGAGTAACTGTTTTAAGAGAGTGTAGTGGTAGTGCAAGGGGTAATGGGTTTAAACTAAAAGAGGGTAGGTTTAGATTGGGAAGAAATTCTTTCCTGTGAGAGTGGTGAGATACTGGTACAGGCTGCCAGGAGAAGCTGTGGCTGTGCCCTTCCTGACAGTGTTCAGGGCCAGGTTAGATGGGGCTTTGCCTAACTTGGTCTAGTGGGAGGTGTCCTTGCCCATAGAAGGCTAGAACTAGGAAAGTCTGAGGTCTCTTCCAAACCAAGCCATTCTGTGATTCTGTGATTCTAAGTTCCCATAAAACTGGAACTCCAGAAGCAATTTTGATCTTGATCATCTGAAACATTTTCCATTTCCAGATTTTGATTTGTATTTCAGACATTCTGTATGTTTTACATTTTTTACTGAATTTAACATTGCTGTACAAATGAGAATATGTTTTGAAACAAAAAAAGAACATATACACTTTTTCATTCAAAGATTCAGGTGATGATAAACACCATTTCTAAAAGAGAGGATAGCAGGGTCTCTCTCCTGTCTTCTGTCCCCAGTGCACCAGTGAAAGTCACTAATGCTCTGCAGTCCTGCAAGAACATACAGCCCCTGACCACCACCAAATCCTGCTTCGCTGAAGTCCAAAGGTCCACTTCCTTATCAGTATTGCCCCAGTGCTTGGCCTAGCCTAGGATGGGACCTGAGACCAAACATGGGACTGGACTACAAGCCTGGCTGTAACTTGGCTTCACTGCCACAAACACAAGTGGGTTTTTTTTTGGTTGGTTTTGTTTGTTTGTTTGTTTTAAAACCACCACCACCACCACCGCAACAACAACAACCACAAAAATTGGGTGGAAAGAGTTATGATTTCTGCAGTGCAGATAAAAGTTTCAAGGGATGGGTGCATCAGAGAGACCTCTGTTGTAAAGCAGCCTGACTCACCATCATGTTCTTTGGCTGCAAGAACTAAGGAGGGTTAAAAGAGAAAGGAGCATGAGAAGAGGGTAGATGCCTGTTTGGGCACAAACAGGATGGCCACTATAATTGTGAGTGAAATTTTCTGGACTACTTAGAGTAGAAGGAATTATTTTCAGTATCTTTACAGACAACACAAAACAGAGCAATTACAGGTCTTGTCTTCACAAATTTTTGCACCTCTCTCAGGAAGTAAAATCTGAGGTCCTCTTGTTACCCTCTGCTGACAGTTGAAACTATCTCTGCAGTGGTAACCATAAAGGTGAGGTAATTCTGCAGACCAGTGGATGGGCTGGGTCCATACCCACACTGACATTCATGCTGCCAGCTCCTCTCCAACCAGCTCTCCTGGCAGTGTAGGTGTGAGTAGATCACAGCCCTGAAGCAGCTCTTGCGCAGGAGAGAGGGGAAGAAAAGGTAATACATCTCCTCACTGTTTAAAGGCTGGGCCAGAGCTGAAAGATATTTTAAGTCACAGATTTAATACATATACTAACATACATTAAAAATTAGGTCAAAGCAGCTGCATACTATGATAATACTTCCAAACCTGCAGCCCCAAATCCTTTCATTAAAGGCAGTGCTTTGCTTTTAAGGTCTGCTTCTGTAATGTGAGTCATATTGCCAACCTTCTTTCTGTCTGAGACCTTCCCGGGGCATTGTAAATCCAGCATCTGGCAGCTCAGGATACATTTCCCTTCAGTACAGTCATTAGTCTGAGACCATAGAGGGTGCTCCCCTCTTGTTTAACAGCAAGTCTTCATCATCTGTGCCTTAGCTTCCTTTCCATTTGATTTCAGGAGGCATTTCCACTCCCCACAGCCCGCATGGTGTAATATTTGAAGTGAATGGAAGGAGACTGTCATGCTTTGTGTCTCCGACTTAGGACTCTGGGCAAATTCAGCGCTACTTCAGGGATGCAAGATCAGGCAAGCCATTTTTTCCCAGGACATGATTGATCATGGTAGTTACAAGACCTAGCCTCCTTCCCTTGTCTGAATAGCAAACTTTTGAACAGGTTATTAACTAATCATGAGAGTGGAACTGGAAATAGGGAACATTTGGGTATGAATTTTCAAATGGGTATCACTTGTGCTTGGTCTTGTAAAGCTTCTCAGTTATGCAGACGTGCTCATGAATACACCATCACAGCATACTGCACTTACTGTAATACATGAAGCACTTGAGCCAAATTGTCATCCTTATCTGACAAAAAACTTCTGTGACATCTTCTTCTGTTCTCTGAATATTTGTAGCTCTGGCTCAGATCTGATTTTTTGGGGATGGGTCTCATTTTCCTTTCCTGTCATTTATGGATTCAAGCTTGAATTATGTTTTATTTCTTAAATATCTGATGGGAAATAATGGTCAACCAGCAGCATTTAAAGCTGAGAGTTCTGTGTCTATAGCCCAGGAATAGTATCAGTGCCCTCCATGCAGAGACATATAAGACATCCATACCTGGGTCACTCCCACATCACCCCAGATGGAGGTGTTAAAATGTGGGAACTTGCTTCTGAGCTGGAGTGGAGAAGCTAAAACTTGTTGAAGTTCAGACGTTACAGAGACAAAAACACATCTGCCCTCTCCATGTGCTGACCAGCCTTGTCACTCAGTGGAGGGATGGCCACCAAGAGCCCCCATATACTTTATCCAAATGGCATCAGATGCTGGCAGCCCCCAGGAGCAGCCCTGGCAGCTGACACTCTTCCCAGGCATTTGCCTTTTGCCAGCCAGTGAGACACACGGGTGCTGGGGCATCTCCTGAGGAACACCCAGTAACTTTCATGCCTGTGTGAAAGAAATACCAGTCTGGGCATAAATGAACAGCCTATTTGCAACAATGGCACGGTTATTTAATGGCTTGCTGAAAATTTCCATGCAAATTTTACATCATTACACTTTCAGTCCTATTACTCTGCTTATAGTCTAGTAGAAGGCAGTTCCAGCCTAACACATTCTATGATTCTGTGGTAAAAGATACTGCTGTAGCTCTTTGAAAAAGCCCTGCTGTTGCTGCAGTCTGTAGTTTCATTCATTTCTCATCTGCCACGACTGCCTCATTAACCTGTGTAGTATCACGTCCTTTGTGAGACCATTGTATTTTGGTAACTTTGAAAACACCTAGAGTTTGCTCTGCAATTATACATATGTGCCTTTCTTAATCCACTCAATTAGCTGAAGCCTTCGTGGGATCATATTTCTGCTGGGTGCTTTCTATTAATAAGTTGCTGGTGCAGTCACACTTCCACAAGTAAAAAGCAGAGTTTGCAGGGTCCACTGACACCCTGTGTGCAAAAGTCAAGTATCACCCTAATTTGCATTGGTCCACTGCACTCTGGGATGCAAGGAATCATGAGAAAATCCTTCATGACTAAAGATTTGCCCATGCAGAATTCAAGCCACAATAAAGGAAACTGCTCTGAAATATCAGGTCCTGTACAGCAGAGAGATTTCCCTTAAACCTGTTTTAAAACATTTTCCTATGAGCCATCTGTGCCCTAAGAATAGTCTCTACAGAGGCTAAACACTGCTAATGAAACTAGCCATTAAATGCTTATAACCTGTTCCTATATAGATCCAAAACTAAACAAAAAAAAAAAAAACCAAGATCTGGTCAGGCCTAAAAACCAGGAAAATCAAAGGTTTCAAGCACGCTTTGGAGATAAACAGCAAACTCTTCAATCTTTTCTGCTCCTCTGCTCACCTCCCTTTGAGGAGCAGAGCTTGTCCCATCTGTTTCAGTTGAAGAACTGAACAAATGTAGTTGAAACTATGTTTCAGAGAGGTTTCCTGAACCTGTAACACTTAAACCTGGAGGAGCCAATCACTGCCTGAACTGCAGCTTCCAGACATCTGCTTGTGCTGCAGCTGCAGCTGCTTGTGACTAGCACGCCACTGGTCTTACTACAAAATGGGGCACATCACATTATCAGTGTTCGTAGGGAGAACAGGTCTCATACAGAGAACAGAACTCGTACACTCAGTCTCCAGAAAAACCTTTGCTCCAGCACGGGTCCAGCCAGGACCTGCTCAGTGGTGGCTCTAAGTCACTAGTAAAATCCTAAATCTCTTGGAAATGTCTTTAGATGTTATTGCAATACCTTTTCTCTGAATCAGTAGATAACATTTAACCTCTTGATGTGATAGAAAACACCACATTTGCAAATGAGTATCCTTGATTTTGAATCAAAGGTATCAAGGTTTTCTCTCCAGTTTGATACTGCAGAAACATATACTAATTTATTGTACTTCAAATGTGGCTTTCCATTGCCAGTAACAAGGTGATTGTAAGTGGGCATGGCAAGGGCAGCACTGATTGGTGGGCATCTGGAGCAAATCTGCCATTACAAGTTCCACATTAAAGACATGCTGATCTCATGTCCGGTGATGTAACCACAAGAAACAGAAACCCCTGAAAAGACAAGTAAGAAAGTCACAGCCATACCTACAAGTTCTTTACAAAGCAGAATAAAAACAGCTGTTCCAAATAAGATAAGTATGTTTAAACTGTGCCAAATGTAAAACAATGCGATAACACCAGGAAACCCCTCTTGGACTACTATAATAAATCCCCGATGTCACCTGGATAGTGGACTCAGCAGAACTCCATGTCAGTTAGAGTGATGCCAGCACATTAGGAAAGCCTCACTTTTGGGTTCAGGTGTTTTTCCTTAGCTGAATTAATTGAAGTGAGAAGAAGTATCTGCAAAAGCTTGGAGAATTCATACACCATTGCTTGACAAATTTGCTTTCATATTTCCTTCCATTTGCTTAGGCTAAAAGAGCAATGACCTAAGACTAACGAGAGATGACCTAGTGATTCTTGGCTTGCCTCCTAGTTGAGCACTGGGAGCACAGATGCTGTCCTTTTCAAATTTCAGACCTGCTCCACCTACAGCATGCTGAATTTGGTGGATGTCCAGGTTGTTGTGGTAGTCATTCACAAAGCAGTTTCCTCACTCTGAATCCCCAGAGGAAGCAAGGCAGAACCCAATCACCAGATAAAAAGAAGTAGCTGATCAGAGAGACCGGTGACTATAAGAAAAATGGTTTGATTATGAGAAGAAGCATGTTTTCAGGAATGGACAAAATGTCTATCCATCAAAGAGAAAAAAAGTCTAGGAAAAGCATCCCAGACACCTTAGACACCTTTGGCCTATGCCCCGGGGGATGTTTTGGAGTTTTAAGGAATCTGTGTCTCTCATGCTAGCTAAAACACTGAATAATCAGGTTACACAATCTTGCAGAGCACTGCTATTATATGCTGCAGTTAACATAAGCTGCTGAAAACAAAACAAAACAAAACAAAACAAAACAAAACAAAACAAAACAAAACAGAGTGTCCACAGTACTGGTTGAAGTAGAAAGTCAAACAAAATTAAAGCCTGAAAATTGAAGAGTCAACTAGGATTTCCTAGCTAGGTCTTGGTCATGGAGCACTCATCAACCACCTCAGTTCCTCCACATGAGGTATGAGAAAACCTAAATGGTATGGTCATGGGAAACCCTACTCTGTATTTTCTGCGTGCTTAGGCATCTTCAGGTGTCCCTTTGCAGGAGCACCTTCTGAGCAGCACATGAAGAACCAGTGGCCACGTTACCCTTGGAAGCATCAGAGAGGATTTATTGGAAAACTGTCCTCAACCTCCCAGGTTGCCAGAGGCCGGTTTGGCTGGGAGGTGCTTGCTTTCTGCCCCCTGATTTTGTGGTGCCCAGGTCCTGTGGCTGCACCAGCTTTTCCCTGTGAGCAGTGTGTGCACCAGGCAGCCTGCTTGCACAGCCTTACGCTGCAGAGGTGGGTCAGGCTGCCCTGCTGCACTTAGCTGGCTTCTCAAGGGTACTGGTGAGCTTGGGGATAAAAGGAATCCAGTGGAAACTTTATGTTTGGATTTTTATAAAGCCTTTGACAGGATTTCACAGCAAAGGTTGTTAAAGAATCTGTGTTGGCAGGGATGGCAGGAACTGCCCTTCTAAGGATTAAAGGCTGGTTAAAAGATAAGAGGGAAAGAGCAGGGCCTAATTTCACATCATGGAATGGAGGAGTCAGTGTGGGTAACCTATGGAGGAAGGCGCTGGCATAATTTTTATTCAACATTTTCACCAGTGACCTACAGAACAGGTTGAACAGTGAAATACATAGATTTGCAGGTGGCAGCTGAGCCCTTTCAATCATTGGCTGTTCCAATGGTGCAATGCTCCAGAATTACTTTAGACAAATTACATGTGGGCAGATGGACATCCATAATGTAAGGTAGCAGATTTGAACCACACCTTCATGCTACTGAATATGGGACTGGCATTTGCCATTGAAGCAAGAAATCTCGGAGTCACCCTGATTAGCCCTCTAAAATCTTTGTCCCTGTGTTCAGGGAGAGGTAAAATAGCCAACAAAAACACCAGCCATCACAGGGAAGTGTGCTCAGACCAAGTGAGAAGGAAAAGTATTGTCTGTATACCCATTTCCTGACAGCTCTGTACAGGTCTGTTTTCAGTGTCTCAAGGAGGTGCAGCAGCTGAGGGAAGTGCAGAGAGGGACAAATACAGCAAGTAAGGGGGTAGTCCAGCTGTCTTTGAGGGGAGCCCAGGAAAGCAATGACCCTCAGGGAGAAGGCTGAGGGGAATATAATATATGTTTGCAAAACAGCGAGGGGGTAAGCTGAATCGACCCAAACCATTCTGACTTGACAACTGCCATTTGCTAAATCCTGCAGCCAGACAATTAAGTCATTGATTCAGGAGGTGAGCCTAAACCATATAAATACAGTCCTCCTTTACTCATCAAGTAGCACTTTGTGTAATTTGCTGCCACAGGTGTCTAGGGTAGATGACATCAGTATGATAAAAAAATGGTTTAGATGAATGCAGGGACCATAGTACTACAAGTGGATCTGCACAGGATGGCTCAGAGATGCAGTCACCGACATATCTAGTGCAAGAGTTATGACTGTAGAGTTGCAGGAGGAAAAGAGGCTTACATTTATGCCCCAAAACGCATTGTGGGAGGGACACTTTAAGGCAGGGGGCTGCCATATTGATCCCTCCAGTATCTCCTTTCACCCTTAATGTATCCCCCTGTCTCTGTGACACCAGAGCCATTGTATCTGAGTCTCAAGTGGGCTGCTGGAATGTCTCTTTATTTGATTCCCAAGGCAATAGCTTCCAAGTGCCTCACAAGCATCCTCATAATCCTTGGGGGCATAGAAATGTATTAGGCATCACTTGCAAACAGAGCATTGATGCAAAGGAGTGTGTGTTTCACCCAAGGATACTCTTTGCGGTTTCACTTAGAATTGAGCTCCTGTATCTTAAATTAAGTGCCTCATTTTTCAGACCATTAAAAGTAGAAAGATATTCTCTGAGTATGTTGAATGCCTATAAATACAGCAATCCCCAGCATAGGGTATAAAGGCCTTGAAGAACAATATGGGATACATTATCAGCAGCTACACTACATGACTGCATTACATGCACTGAAAGTCATTTACTCCTACACACAGGCCACACAGTTGTGTGTCCCAGCAGCCAACAACATGCTGTGCTAGAGGGAATTCCCAGTCATGAGATGTTACATCACAGGAAATTTTCTGTAACAGAAGTTTTCCATCTCACTGCCTGAACAGTGAGAGCAAGAATGACTACTTGGTGGCAAGCTTCAAAGTGGTGCTCTCAAGATATTTACATATATGCATACAGCCTAGGGCAATAAAATATAGCACTGTGACATGGAAGTGACACACCATTGGCCTCAGAAGAAGTAGCAACTCAGCTGTGCACACCATGGGATTACTGGCTGGGCACAACCAGACATGACTCAGGACTGTCAGACTCAGCAGCTGTCGAGGCAGCAGGTCCTATGCCAGTGCCAAAGGCCTGTCACTGCATATTACATCGCAATACAGAAGGAATGTATATGATCTTACATGACAATTGTAACATCCAGCTATTAATCAAATGGGTGTACAGAGTTTCCAAGATAAAAAAATACAAATATACCCACTGTAGTTCAGCAGAGGAATGGTTGTTTGAGAGGTTTTTTTTTTTTGTTGTCAGACTATTTGTGGTCTTCCAAAGTCTGCCTTCCATCACTTACCTTATCCTGTATTAGCTGTAACACCTTGTGCTGCAGAAGAGCAATGCCACCTTAGGGTGACAGGAACCCAACCCCCAGCTATGTGAGCCTCTGTGGCACTGACATTGGCTGGATATTGTCTTGTGAGGGTGTTCAAATCCATGCCTGAGCCCTCGGACCAAATACAGAATGCTCACCTTGGACATATGTGAAGAGGTGTCATTTTGGGTATCTCTCTGAGTAAGATCTGTCAGTTGGACTCATCACGTGTCTGTCTTGTGCAAAATAAGACCTCTGCAACATATGGGGTCGCACAACTTGAGACATTTGAATTTACGAGCTATTTGTACAAGTTTATACAAGTGCTGACCCATGTGCTCCCAGAGTATCTGCATCAAAACAGAAACAAGAGATGTGGACAGAAGCTCAATTACTCCCAGACAATGTTTCCTGCAGTAATGTCTGCAGCAGGCAATTTCAGAAGCTTTTACTGTTTCAGAAGGCTGGCTTTTACACATAGGTATGGCTAGAAACTTAATGCCTTCATAACTCAATGCCTTCACAACTCCTAAAACCTACCTTAGTATTTCTTCATTTATTTGTTCACATTTTAATAATTAAGTGATTCAAATATTAACCAGTGTAACAAAGCACCGTTGAATCTCTGTAGTCTTTTATTTACCCTACTTAGATTTCTTTCATGCAGGAGCCTGGTACAACTCCCAAAAGATGAAAAACTAATGAAGCACTGATTTCCACTGTGACAGTGGAAATTGTCCATTTACGTTAAAAAGCAAGAAAGCCTGGCACATGGATGACATTAGATGAGACTGTTTACAGTAAGTGCTTCAGTCTGAAGATTTAATAGGACAGAAATAGACCATCATGCAAAACTGGTAAATGCAAAATTAACTTTTTTTTTTTTTTTTTTAACAGTGGGGTTCTGATTGCAATATTCCTGCCAGGGCTAGCTATTTTAGCAGCAGTGCAACAACAGCTACATGACATCTGTGGACCTAAGAGACAAATATTACCACCCTTAGCTCAATTCCTTATGTAAATATTATGTCCTTCTTCCTCCCTGTCCCAACTCTGCAATTATTTCTACAAACAGCCTTATCTGTTGTATGTAAGCTTAGGTAAATATCAGTAATGTACATCATAGTGTTGCTGTAGGTTAAGTTAGCTGCCTATTAGAAACTTACAGACCAAATACCAAGGATGCTGTAGAGTTGGATATTGATATTGTATCACAGTACCCTTAATAAGCAGAGTAAAAAGAGCTGATTGATAAGCTGGCAAATACAAAATTATTGTCTGCTGTGACATAAACATAAGCCACTACAGTAATGAGAATATCCTTCAAGGGAATGTTAAAGTTCTAATGTTATTTGATCATTATAAGCCTTGCAAAAACATGCTGGTAGTTGGCTCAAGCAACAAACATGTTAGAGCAAATGTCAAAATATAAGTCTCCAACACCAAAACCACAACACAAAAATCTGTGCTGAGATCTACTACTGTCACCATAGGCAATGGTTTCCCATAGCACAGCGGACACAAGGGAAAGGATGTGGGCAATTCCAGCACACATCCATCACCCAGTGTGCTCCCAATTCACTGGCACATCCCAGTCTGGAAGGGGTGTCCGAGGAGTGGGCATTGTTCCTTGTCTGGTTTTGGAAGAGTAGGACACTTTCTTCTGCCAGTTCCTCCTAGCAGCTGCGTGCCAGCAGAGCTGCAGGCCATGGGCAAAGGCGCCCAGATGCTTGGCCAGGATGTCAGGCGGGGAGCAGCCCCGGCCCTGCCGAGCACTGGGATTTTGTCTGCGGGAGTGTGGGGGCAAAGACAAAGGAACAGCAGCTGATCCTGGTGGGAGGCTCCAGCCTTCAAAATGTCTAGGGCACAATATGAGGTCCTAGTATTAAAACAGTTGCTATCTATCTATCTATCTATCTGTCTATATCTATCTCCATGTGAGAAGAGCAGGCCATGCAGTTTTCTGCTTTAAAAGAAATAAGCTGGCATTTTATTAATCAGTTATTCATCTTTTTCCCCCCTTTTTCTGACTGCCAACTGTAAGGAATTACAATAAAGTCAGGATTCACACTAGCCCTGGACTGGACTGTCTCTGAGTTTTGTTTTCCATCTCAAAACAAATACTGAAATATGTAGTGTCAGGGAAGCTCATCACTGACATCTTTATACAATGGGTAAGTACTTTGAATCGTGCTGTGAAATAAAGCAGCATTATCAGAAACAGAAATCTGGTTCAGGCATATAGTCATCCCCTGAATCTCTACACTTCCCAAACACCGCTGTACTGGAACTGTTTTTACCCGATCTCTCTTTACTCCACTCTGAATGACTTTTGCAGTTGCAGATCTCTGTTTCTGGACTTTGGATATCATAATGGATGTGTTTGGATCCTGACTCTGCCTTCTGGTTCACCTCCAACTGGATATGTGTGAAACATCTCATATTTGCTCAGAAACACAATTTTTTTTGCACAACTCAAATTGCAGTCTCCTGTAGACACAGTAGTAAATGTAATTAGCAATTCCTTTTTTTAATCCTGTTCACCCGGCCAACAAATGTCACTACACAAGACATTCCAAGCTCAGTATAAAACTGGAAAGAATTAGAAAGTGAAATCTCATCAAGTAGTACTAACCCCCCTGATGGTGCTTGAGACTATGGCAGTAAAATCCTCTGTCTGTAGATGCCTTTCCCTCTATGAAAAAAGGGCAGAAGCACCTGTGCCATGAGAGACTCCCCAAAAGCTGCTTGACTGCCCCCAGAGCATGCCCCCTCCCCAAAATCCAGTACCTCCCCACAGCCTCCACCTGGACAGCAGGGATGATATTTAACACAATCTGATTGGTTGATTAAAGCTGCTCTGTCACTGCCCTCCTCAGCTNGACTCCTCACACTCTGACCCTGCTGTAGTGCAGGGTGTCTCCGATCAACATTTCTAACATGAACCATTCACACAGGCTGCAGTTCTTCACTAACCGATTCAGTGTGGGCCCCTCCCATGGGGTGCAGACCTGCAGGACCAGATTGATCCACTATGGATCCCCCACAGAGTAATGAGTCCTGCCAGCAAACCTGCTCTAGTGAGGGCTCCTCTTTCCATATACCCACAGGTCCTGACAGTAGTTTGGTCCAGCATGGGCTTCTTGCGTAGTCATAGCCAGCTTTAAGTGCATCCACCTGCTCTGTCCTGGGGTCCTCCACAGGCTGCAAGTGGACAACTAGTCCACTGTTAACCTCCATGGGCTGCAAGGAGACAGCCTGCCTCTCACCATGGTCATCTCCACAGATTGGAGCACCTTCTCCCACTCCTTCTTCACTAACCTTGATGCCTGCATGGTCATTTCTCCTACGTAGTCTTGCTGCTGCCTCCTTGCTGTTGTGGTTTTTACCCTTTTTCACTATGTTATCACAGAGGGGCTCCTAACATCATTGATGGGCTCAGCCTTGTCCAGTCATGGATCCATGTCAACTGGCACTGGCTCTATGGGGAAAGCTTCTAGCAGCTTCTCACAGAAACCACCCCTGTAGTCGCCCACTGCCAAATCCCTGCCATGCAACCCCACTACAAGTGAAGAGCAATCATTTCTCAAAGATGCCTCCACAGGCACCATGCAGGTGGCTTAAACGCTCTTCAGAGGTGACTGAGGCAGACTGCCTTACAATTTCTATTTTTCCTGTAATTTGGGCTATTAAAATTTTATTCAAGAAACACAAAGGGCTTGTATTTGAAAGTTCATTTGTTAATGACAGGGAGGCAAGATAAGTCATTGTACCATATAATTTTTTGCAAATATGAGCAGAAAGGGATAAAGCAAAAAAAAAAAAAACTGTTTGATTTTGTGAAAGTGGAGAAAGAAAAACCAACTGAGCAAGGAAGAACTGCAGGCAACATTTAAAATAGGGCAGCAGCCTTAGCATCTGACTAAATTTAATTTCAATTAATGACCAGGCTACTAATACAAATTACAATATCTTGGGAATAAATGTTCAAGGAAATGGTACAGTCTTGCAGAACAGAGATTTTTTTAATAAATATAGTGATATACTTATGCAGTTGTTCTGTTGCTATAAAAAGGTAGTGACTACCTTTCATCAGCTTTGAAATTTCAGGTGTTTGACAAATCTGTTTATATCCAGTCCCACATATTTCCTCAATTGCTAAGAGCTTAAAAGAGTACTTCAAATCAGCCTGAAGACAGCTGTCAGCAACAGCAAATAATGAAGAAATATTTAAAAATACAGATATTTTTGTTAGTAATGACAGTTATTTTAACGAGAAAAATACTCCAAAGTCATAGTCACACAGTCACTTAGTTTAGATTAATTAATCAAATGTACTATGAAATTATCAAAGTAATGAATTATAAAAATATTGTTTACTTTGTTCCTGTGTGTGACAATAAAAATATTTGTGCTGCAAGTGCAATGTTCCTGTTCAAACTAAGCAGGTAGTGGAATTTTTAAGACAGATTTTTAAGTCCTGTAAGCACAAGTATAGGTATCAATTTGCAGAACGGATTGCTGAAATAATTTACTAAAATGCTAGGATTAATTATTTGATACTTATGATTTAAAGTAACAAATCTAACAATATCTGACATCATTATTATTTGATTTACTATAGCTGTAATCCAGGCCATGAATAGAGCAGCATTTTAGAGAGCCAGGCCTGGCACCCCTCATTACATCCCCCTCAGAAACTAGCCACCAAAAAATAATGAATTTTCATGAATAAAATGGCACTTTGATATGTTCTGGTAAGTGCATGTCTCAGGAGCTTTGTATTGTCAGTTTGGATGCTTATGTAAACTTTCATCTGCCTGCCACTGCTCCAAAAATTTGCTTTTGTTTTCATCAAATATCTCACTTTCTCCTTTTCTGGCAATGTGGATCTTCATTGCATTCTAAGAAGATGAGAACTGATCCTTAGAGAAAGCCTTTCAAATAATAATAAAAAAAAAAACAATCCTGTCTCAAAGTTTTACATGTAGTTCAAATAGTGGAAACAAAGAAGTACTTCTGAACATTTTCTATCTCCTGCTGTGAATATGTTTTAAGTAAAAAAAAATGCTAGGTCACAGTTTTAGATTTATGCCCTCAGTTTAATTTCATACCTTGGCACAAGACTGACTTTAAACACCTGAGTAGTCCTATAAATAGAATTATTCAAATTTTTAGATTAGATTACCACATAAATAATGAGTCCAAATTAAGATTACCAAAGGAATTAAATCAATTAGTGGCAATCAATCCAGTCCCCATATAAGTTAGGTGAAAGAGTCTGCGTCTTTTTTCCACATTTCTTCCAATCCTAAAATTTATTTAAGTAACAAAATCTGAGACCAAGGCATTAAACAGATGCAAAAATGGTAAATGGGAGATATATGATGTGCTATGCATTTACATTTTCTTTAACTGCCTGAAAATAGTATTTTCCCTTAAAAAAATGTCACTGAAAACAAAAACATTTTACTGCAGCTAAATTAAAGATGAAGTAACATCCTAGAGCGAAAATTTCTAACTATCCCTGGTCATGCTTTGCAATGAAAGATTGCAAAGATCTGTATGCCATGGAGGGTGCTCTTCATGAATACAAAGTTCCTGTTAGGCTTTCATTAACCTAGGTAATAAAGGCTTTCCAAATGCCTCTGTTTCTGAAAGAGGATTAGTTCTGTGAGGAGCTGCACTAGGTACTCCACAGACCTTTTATCCTATGCATTTGAAAACTTCAGGCAGAGAGATCTACTTTTCTCATATTTGTTGTTTTGTGCTATCCATAAGCAACACAGCCATGTGGAAAAAAAAAACCTGACTGGACCTCAAAACTCTTCACTTAACTGGAAGAGCAAGTATTTAGAGGTCAGCCAGCTACAATCCATACTGAAATGGATTCAAAAGTGTGACACTGGCTGGAAAAAGTAATAGAAGATTAATGTCCCTAGTATTACCATGTAAAGGAAGTAAAGAAGATGTCAGATACTTACTTTTGAAGGATATTTAGGTCCCAGTAAAAAATGCAGAGTCTTCCTTTCAGACTTTTTCTGTTGTTGCTTAATAGCAATACAACATTAACTCTCGAATCATAACACAGAACTGGAGGCAATGCATCAGTATACAGAAAACAGCCAAAGAATTGTCAGTCCCAAATCTAATTTTAGTGCACCTCTAATAGAAAATATATTTTATCTTCATGCATTTGCTTGTGGATTTTCTGTCCTGTGCCCTGCTATAACAAATAGGGAAAGCTAAGATCCCTTTCTGACTTTTATTTATAACCAATGTCATCATCGCAGGTTTGTTAAGTGTTTAACAAGTTATAGGTGAGTGTTTCTGTTTTGCTGATAAACTGGCTACATGATTTCTGAAGCCCACAGCTCTTTGCGTTGTCATCATCCCTTTTTGCAGGCCAGATCCCTGTATCACGATCCTATGACCCAGCAAAGTAATGCAGATCCTGCCTCTAGTCCATATTGCTTGTGGTTGGTGATGGCCATGAGAATACCCAATTATGTGCAATAACCCATAACTTGCTTTTTCCACTGGGTTCCAGGCACTTGGGCAACAGTTAGTGAGAGGGAGAGTGGGAAATCAGAAAAAACCTTGTGAAAAGTTGGGAGAAAATAATTAACTTGAAGGTCAGTGTTTATTGTTATTGCTGCTCTTGCCCACGGACCTAACTCACAGTTAGGTTAATGAACAGAACACACATTGAGAAACTAGAACAATTAGAGAAAACCACAGACAGCAATACACACCCCATGAGCACTGATGATTCCCCTTTATTGATGAAAATATTTATACACCAGAAGACACATCTGCCATCATTTAATACACTCCAGGACTCCTACCCTTCAGAAAAACTTGCAGTGCTTTTAAGGAATAGCTATGCATCCCACAGCATTCTCCAATCATAATATGGGGAAGGCTGCTCATGCATGGCGCAAGATGACAGAACAGGCCAGCACAGCTCCCCAACAGAACCACAGCAACAAAAAAGTAAGAGATGTATTGGATAAGAGCAAATATGCCAAGATACACCAGGACAGCAAAGGAAGGGTGATTGTGGACTCAGCAATGGGATGGAAATAGGATAGTGATGTCTAAGGGCAATGGGAAGGACACAGTTTGAGCAGGTGGGAAAGAGGAGGGTCAGGAAACCACAAAAGAGAAGGACAAAAAAAGCAGAGAGCAATTTTATGTTGCTCTAGTGTCTTGCTACAGTGCCATTTGCACAGAAAAAAATATCCTCGTCTTTGTTTTTAGCCCTTGAGTTAAGTGGGAATCTTAAAAGCTCAGGGTTTTGTAAAGATTAAGCTTTAAGTTGCAAAGTGCCTAGCACTACACCCAGTTGTACAGTGGTAGCGTGGTCTCCAGTGCCCTTTCTCCACCTGCCCAAGTGTGATGCTTGCGGCACTGAAGAGTGTGCCAGTGCTTTTTCACTTGGTTGGACAACTTTGTAGGGTTGTCTGTTACTGCAGTCACCGTGATGCACCTTCCTGCTGGCCTACAACAAAGATTTGTTGGCAAATATTCACGCAAAAACCGAAACAGGGTAGATGATGTCTAATGGAGTTAATATTGTTCCTGCCATGCCTAGAGACTGCAGATCATTGCCAGTTTATGAGAAGAATAACAGAGCTTGAGGTAAGAGCAAATAGAGTTAATAGTTTTAGAGGCAAATGTCAATTCACAAAATCTGTTTAGACTCCCAAACTGCAAAAAGTTAGGATGTGATCTAAACGCTGCTTTGCTCTAACACATATTTGCAAATGAAAGATCATTATGCTGTTAATATAATAAAATAACAATGTATCAAAAGTGACGCTTTGAACAAGTTTTTTTCTGATGCATTTCTGAAACAATGAGGAAATCTTCCTCAATGTGATTCTGAGAACGAATAGTCTTGCAGATATTACTTTGTTCTATTAAATAAGGTATCAATAATAATATAATTTCATATTTTTCATTTAAAACATATTGAGCCAAATTTTAAAGTGAAATCGAAAGTTCATTTACAAAAAAAACACTGAAAATTGCACAACTGATTTTTTTTTCAGCTACCTTGACAGCATCTACATAGCAGNGTGGCTTTCTGGTAACTAGAAACAAAAAGCACAAAAAACCCCTTCTCCCTACTCTTTCTTTACTATTAAATTCGTATGTGACTTAAACATTTCAAATTTCTTCTGAAATCATCTTTGTCTTTGACAGTTCCTGCCAGACATTTGCTTGGAATAAGAGTTTAATCTAATAACAGTTTCTCAGAAACTGTACTGAAATTATTGCTATCTCCATCATTCTTATCTATATGCTTCTATACAGACCCTTCTTTATTCTCCATGAAGGATTTTCTCCCAATTTTTCTGGATTCTTGGTCAGAATCATATCAGACCTTACAAAAAACCTCACAAAACCCTGTAAATAATGCTGCATATTGTTGAGCAACATCTTCTGGTACAATAACTCCATTAGCCCTGCGGCTGCTGATGCAGACACGGTGCACACACATTCACATCAGGCAAGGCTTTCTTAGAAAAGCTGTGAGGGCACATGGGGACAGCATGGCTCTCACTTCCCTCCTGGGGCAGGCAGTGATGCTCCAAGACCTAGGTACCTTCTTTGGCCTCTTCTCCTGAGGTTACTGGTGGCACCATCCTCACACTCTCTCGGCACCGGGGTGTTACATGTCTTACAGAGAGAATTGATAATCACTTCCTTCTGAGAAATAGCACCTTTCAAGTCATATTAGAAGTCATCATAAGATATATCTTTCTGCATCAGTTGCTCTCTGTTCACTGCAGGGCCCCTGGGCAAGGCTGAAGAGCCAGCCACCCACATTGTCTGTCCTCCCTGCACCATCTCCAGCCCACCAGGATGAAGGAAACAGCCTCTCCAGGCTGCAACACAGCTTCCTGAGGGTTCACAGCATAGCCTAGATAGAGGACTCTCTAGGACAATCACATCATGTTTTTTGGACAAGCAGAATTGTCCCATTTTCTCAGTACAAAGCATCACTCCATGTATTGTCCTTATGGCATGTTGTTTGTTAACACTGCGGGAATAGGTCAGTAAGCCAGTTATTCTCTTTCCTCCCAAGCATGTGATTTATAAGGCAAGGCCAAGACAGGGAAAAGCTTTCATGGCTTTCGTGGCTTCTATACCTGGCCAAGGAGCCCCTGCCTGCCTGTCCTTCAAGGAGAGAAGGGCAATGGCAGTGCCCCCATTCCCAGGTGAAGATAGGCACTGGAGAACTGGACGAAAACACTGGTGCAGCCTTGGGCTGGTCTCATCACAGCTGCAATGGACTATGCAGGAGAAGCAGAGACAGAATTAATCCCAGGAGTGAGTTCAAATTTTGCCCTTCTGGGCAAGTACTTGGCTTTGGTTATAGGAAAGTGTTTTGAAGAATTTCCAAAACTTAAATGCATAAATAATGTACAGTCGTGGGTTACTAGAGCAGATGACAGACACATTATAAACATCTGACAAAACTCACTTCTCCATTGGGCTTGTTGGAGCTTTACTGAAAGTATTCCTTCTTCCTTCGGTATCTCAAAATTGCCTTATATTATGGTCTTTGCTTCACTGGCTTGACATTGTTCCTTGATGTTGAAAAGAAGAAAATAATATATATATATTTAAAATTTATTTTTACCTTAGTATCTAAGGGTTAGCAAGAGGCAGAATGAAAACTACTGTCTACCACCTCACAGTACCAGCCTTTTGGAGGGCTGACAGTTTTTGGTGTGGATATGGTTGGTAAAATATACTGAAAGTCTAAGTGACAGTATTACAAAACAGATCAATTATGCATTTACGGTGATTGCAGACTCATTCCCCAAGGTTTTCTGCTTCTCAACACCGGCTGTGGAAAGATGTGCTGTCTTATCTCTTGCTGATGCAGCCCCAAGTCATCTGGAGCAACCAGCTACATGGTGTCCAAGAGAGAAAGCAGAGGCTTGAAAGCAGAGAGGAGCTGATTTCTTTTCCCAGTTTTAAACAAAAAAACAAACAAAAAACAAACAAGGGTAGAATTCTTCACTTGGATGAAAGGCAGAAGTGGGAGCTGGTGCCTGGCAGCATTGCTCTGAAAACCAGGCAGAAGGTTTAAGCAGTCCCTTTCACATATTCTCACAGCCTTTGATTTTAATTTTTTTCTGTACTATCAGGTTTTTACAACACCAGGATTTTGCCAACAGTATGTGATACCAAATCAGGGAATTCTGCCAGAGAATTTGCTTGAAGGCAAAAGGAAGAAGGAGGGCAGTGCTCTTCAGTCTTATGTCTGAGAACGAGCAGTTTATAAGGTCTACATATTTATGTTGATCCTGCATAATTCCAGCCTTGCTTCTGAAGCATATACTTGACTGATCATCTCAGTTGTGTTCAAAAGGTTTCCATTTCTTGACACCAGCTGACATTTTCTGAATTATTTACAAGGAGGCACTGCAGCACACACTACATCCCTTCTAAAAGCTTAACTCTTTGAGGCAACAATCTGGCTTTCATGACATTGGAACAACTCATCCAAAGGCAGGATGCGGGAGCCAAATTTACCCTATGGCCCCTGAAAATGATTGCTGCCATTTTATCAATCTGAAGAGAGTCAGGCAATGTAATTAATTGCATTGAGCCTTTGAAAATGGGTGAAATCAAAAGACTGCTTTATTTTTCTTAAATATCTGATGAGAAAACTGCCAAGCTCATGGTGGGAACCTCTGAAAGACAAACAAGGCAGGCTCTGCTGCCTTGTTTGTCTTTCTCGCCAAATACAAGAACATGGGAAATCAAGTCGCAATAAGCACATTTGAGAACAGTGCTTTGGAAAATCCCCATCCTGTTAGGCTAGTAAGCATGAAACTACTGTGCCCAAACTCACGTTATACCACCTCCTAAAGACCACACAATGCTCTCTTCCCTGCTTAAGATGCATGCACTGTCACTGTCTCCATGTCATCTGATAACACTCACAATACTGTGTCATCCCTTAGTCCTCATCTACAACCAGAGAAACTGCAGCATAGAAAACCCTCAATTACAATGGAATATCATGCTTCAACTTTACACGGCAAATGCAAAATCAAAGAGTTCCATCCTTTGTAAACAGGTATTTGTCTCAATGGAAGCCAGCTCTTTGGGAAATGGAAATGCAGGTGCTTTTTTAAAATGTGGCCATTATTGCCTTGCTCACAGTGATACAGAAAAGAAATAGCAGTATGAACTTCTAGGTGTCTGAAGGTGCAGGAAACCATTTTACTCCAGGCTTCCCCTTCCTTTATTTTCATAATGCCTCTGTTCTACAGCTGATAAGTCCCAGTTTATGGTGATTAAGAGGTTTAGTGGCTGAAAAAATGGCCTAAGGGTCAGAAATCTCCAGCTTGGTTCTGCCCAGCGTCACTGCATTGATCCAGGACTGCAGACAAGAGCTTGACCTATCCGAGCTCTTTTATGCCCTGTAGTGAAACACAAATACTGCAATTGATGCATTGTTTATAAATGTAATTGATTTTAAAGAGCTAAAGGCTCTTTCCTGCAGCCACTAATAGTGAGCAAAGCAGTTATTGCTGTAACAAAAGTAGACGCTATAAAGAGAGAAGCCCTGACAAGCAGTTCAACTGGGGTTTATTTCTGTACAATCCTGTTCAGAAAACATGCATGGAAAATTGTGGAATTCAGACCCTGCTCTGATGAGTCAGGAAATACATTGAGGCTACTCTGTCAGTGTAAAATTAACAGTGCCTTATATACACAAAGAAAAGTGTACGTGTGTATGCATGCACCTTACCTATGTACCTGAACACATATAAAAGCACATGGGTGCAACAAGGTAACTGCATGTACAGCACTCAGTGCAGGTCAGATACCAAGCTTTACACATGCATGTATGTATGCAAAAGAATCTTAATTGCCTTCATTGGTTTCCCAGGCTTTGCTGCATATAACCTTCTGGGGGAACAGCTGAAAAATGGCTGATGTATGACTACGCCACGATATGCAAGCATATAATGGAAAAAGGGAAACAACACTAAAGCACCCCCAAGCAACTTGGCCAGCAGAACATGCTGTGGTCTCCCTGGCAGACTTTCAGAGAGCAACAGAACTGGTTTAATTGGTCAGTCAGCCGCAGAAAACTTTAAAAACAGTTTCTGGTATTTAACTACAGTATCTAGCATGTCATCTGTAGACTGGTTCTGATTGAGCACAAGCTGCAACTGTCCCATATTTTATGCATAGCAAACCTCCTGTCTTCCTGTAAAACTATCCATCTGGTATAAATTAGTGTCTCCAAGAAGGGGAGTTTTAGCTCTTGGGTTTTTTTATTCATCCCAGAAAATATAAAATATACAAATATGCCTTTTATAGAAAGAAAAGAAAATATAAAAGAAAATATAACCTACGAAAATATAAATATACCTTTTCTCTTTGGAAATTTGATGTGGACAAAAAATGGCAATGTGGAGAAGGGAAAGAAAAAACACAGCATTTAAACCAAGCAAGACTGAGGGAGGGGGAAAAAAATCCTACCATCTCATACAGTGCAAAACCAAAGGCCATTTCACATCCTTATATTATCTCAACAGCACAAATATATTTGCATACAAAACCCTGGTGAGAAGTTGTTAGGAAGAAGCTCTGTAAAGTCATATGCCAGCTTACCAAGCGGCTTTTTGAGCTGTAAAAGTGACTTTTCCCAACATGACCCATCACAAACAGTCACAGGCAGGTTTAATGGCCCAAGCTCCATCTGTTGTATCTCATGGGAGTGGGATTTGGGCTCTGCACATGTTGTGGCACCGGCTGCAAGCCTCTGGCAGCTCACTGCCATGCAGCAGAGATAAGAAGCCCTATATCTTGGGCAACTCTGTAGAAAAATAAGGTATTGCAGACAAATGCAGTCATGGTTTGTTTTTTTTTTCCTGCAGAACAGCTATTGGTAAAGTGCTAAATAATATTTTGACAACACTGTTAAAGGACTCTTTTAAACTAAACGTTTATTCCAGACTTACTAGGTCTAGAAGTAGAAAAATGAACCTGCAATTTTATTGTATGAGTAAGTTATGGTCTTAGTCCAGTAGTCCCTGAGAAGCACCATGTTGACACTGCTGGTCTAAGACTAACACTCAAGACATACCCAAACCCTTTACTGATACACACAAGAAGCCCACAATAATACTGATTTCTAGTGCCAATGACAACATCATTATTACTAACATAAGTGCCAGCATCAGAAAGTTGCCGAGCATCTCAGAATAATTCATGCTGATGACAATTTACTAGCATTGCCACAGTCTGCCAGAAGAAATATTTCTGTAGCCTGGAGCTGGCATGGGGGACGGGGACATTGCTCCCACATGGTGACTGTGTCAAGAGCTGCCAACACTGCTGTAGTGTTTTGCTGAGGAATTAATGCCTTTTTCCCTTTCAGGCCACACAGTTGTAGGCTCTCAGGATCTGCTACACAGACAGGGAGAATGAATGCTGGGCCTTGCAGAACAGGCTTCAGAAAGGCTGGACTCCGACTCATGTGCTCCCCAGGGCAGTGGGTCTTGCTGAGGAGTGAAGCTGCAGGAAATAAAAAGGGTTGGACTCAAGAATCTCACATGCAGCCCTTCACGAAACACATGGTGGGGAAAAGCCATCTCATAAATAAGCAAGTTTCTCCAAGCTGTAGAAGGCCATCCATGCGATTCTTTTTCTGCAGATTATAAAATCAGGTAAGATCACCAGTAAGGACAACAAAAGTAAAAAGGTACATTGACAAATGGCATTATATGTAGGAAAGTATTTATTTCTGTACATATGTGTTTCATGGTTGTTATTTCCTTCCCTGTTGCTATCAGTAATTACACATACATAACAAGCGCCAGAGAGTGAAGAAAGCTGCGTTTATTCACACTGCTGTTTGCTGAGTTTGATTTGTTTGTTTTGCAGTTTCTTGTTCCAGTGTCTTGCAAACAGCATTGCAATAGCCAAGGGTTCTGGTGAGAGCAGTAGCAATGCTTCTGCAATGTCACCCAGTGTGGCCAGTAATGGCTTTAATCACATAGACAAGAATTTAAATGCTGCAGTGCCCTTTAAATCGATGTGCTAGGTACAGGCATTAATATTTAATATTGAAAACCAATATAAAAATGTGGCAAAGCTTCACATAAATAAATATATTTAAATCAATACAGTTGCACCAAAGTCGAGTTTGGCATGCTGCATTGACTCTTGTAATTCAAAACAGAGGAACAACCAACCCAGATGCNGCTATGCCAGTATTTCTCCTGCAGAAAGATGTGTGTTGAAGAAGGAAGGCAAAAGCCAGCTTGTGGCAAGGTGATTGAATTTCAGCAATAATCAGGTTTGCTGCAGCACCCCGGGTACACCCAGTAGTTCTGGAGCTTTTGTTTTAATAAGCCCGCTGACCTTGGAGTTTTCACAACTGCTTGTAAATTAGCTCCACATCATCTCTGTTGTACGAGGCTAGACTGTGCATCTATTACCCACATAATGAGTGTCAGAAGAGCAGACTTCAAACTCACGCTGCAGCCAATTAAAACTGGTCTGGAAGATGTGTCAGGGTGCTGTGGAGCAGCTGCAGATCCCC
>VXBZ01007972.1:126455-150046 GCA_013399135.1 Heliornis fulica | reverse complement strand
ATGTCGACCCACGCACAGCCCCGCATAAGCTCCCAAAGTAAACACACCATACACCGGGTGTTTTGCTTCACCAAGGGCATAGTTAGCCAAGCACTGCTCTCAGAGGGTGTGCAGACCACAGTGCATCTGAAGCGCAAGATTGTTTCTGGATAAGATGGTACCAGCCCACAAGTGCTTCCCACTTGTGCAGATGCTCAGCCCTGGGAGAGAAATCCTGTAAAAAAACCAGTTTNTGCTGCATTGACTCTTGTAATTAAAAACAGAGGAACAAATAACCCAGATGCTGAAGGCGAGAAACAAAACAAATATGTTGCTATGGGGAAAATATACCCAAAGATTGAGAGAATAACTGTACAGAAAGATAGGCTAAAACCTGAGATATAAACTACACCACCCACCCCACCCACCCCCTTTTTTTTCTAGGCTAAGCATTTGTAAAGTGCTTTGTGTGATGCTATGCCAGTATTTCTCCTGCAGAAAGATGTGTGTTGAAGAAGGAAGGCAANTAACCCAAAACAAAATAAATTCTCAAACAACTCAAACCTTCTAAACCTCTGTAGTAGTAATGCATTTGGAAATGTACCTGAGGCTGTCTCTAGCTTCCTGTACCAGATGTAACCCCTCATCAGCACCCTGCATCACCACTCACTTTCAATTTCGTGCTCAATATTTATGAGCAGGTTCCAGTTTTGAAATAGTGACATGCTGAGGCATAAAGTCTTTCCCTTGTCAAGAAAACAAATATTTATATCCCACAGCTATGATGCTGTTTACTTCCCACAATGCTACTAACCCCTCAGTGTAAGTTGAGTGTACAAACTTCCAGTTCCGCCTTTCATACCCCACTCCCAGGCACCATGTAGTGTATGCAACCCCAAAGCAGATCAAATACTCCAACTTCACTAGTTTGAAAGTTAACTTAAAAGAGACAGTTTGTGATGGAGCTTTTCCCTCAGAAGCACTAAAAGATTTAGGCACTGGTGAGACCACAATTGCATAACTGAGCAGCAGCAAACACAAGCTTATCAGTGAAGACAACACACTAAGCAGCAATCTCTTTTAGGACTGGTTTAATAAAAAATGAAAGATCTCTGCTCCAGATGTAACACTTGATCAAGATGGCATTGGGCATTTGAATCACCTTAGGGTGAAGGAGGGACTTGCTAGGGAGTACATGTCCCTTTCCCTGTGGGATTTCAGCATCTCCTCTTTTACAGCTATATTTTGCAATGATCCCACTTGTGCTGCACAGGCAGATATTTATTTTCCTGAGGAAGGAAACAGCAGTGGACAAAACCACTACAGAAGCATCCAGGGAAACCAAAGTACTTACAATTTCAGATTTTGTGCCCCTGCATGATGTTTCGCTATTTCCCAGGAGACAGGCTAGTGATGCCTTACTCTGTAGCACAGGAGCAGTGATGTCTCATGCTCAGTGGCAGCTGTGAAAGCAAAATTTGCATCTCTTTCATTAATAGCAGCCAAGAAGAATTATGTACAAATGGATTAAAGCACCCTCAGCTAGGTGGTGAAGGCTAATATGTCATTGCTGTTTGCCTACATAATCTCCTACCTCCATCAAAGAGCATTCTTCACATCCATATTCAGTCCCAGCAAAAGTTTCTCCACATTTGCAATGCTGGGTATTGCTCCTTCACGGAAAGTAATAGGGAATGACATAAAGGAGTATTGACAGTATTGACAACTTGGCAGCATAAAAAGGGTGGCCAGAAATAGCACTTGGGGTTTGCTGAGAAAGGATAGCGAGCAGAGGATGACAACTGCCTTTCTGTGGGCTAATGTTCGGAGGAAGAGGGCATGCTAATTGCCTCAGAGACATCTCAACACAACTGTTTTCTCTAGTTGTTATGAAAATCTAAAATCTCCCTTGCTCAGAAACTGGGTTTTTGGGCTTTGGTGGTACCTCAGCACTGAGTTTCCAATCTTTGGCCTGTCCTAGCTGAAATGGAGGACCAGAATATTCAGCATGAGAGGAGAAGAAAACCAGAAGAGATCTGGTGTCCACCACACCCACATGTGAGGCCAAGGCTCTGGTTTACCCAGGACTCTGGCCAGATGCCCAAAGGGTACAGGAATGCTCTTTCTTTTATGAATTCTTTTATGCTTTTATCACATGTAAAAATAATGTTGTCATTTCAATCTCCACACCTTTCAACAGCCCTTCTGCTGTAAAAGTGAAGGCTCTCTGATACTGCCCTATTCCCACAACTTCTCTGACATTTTAAGGACCCTGAAGTGTAGCCTCTGCTGCACTCCTTCACTGCAGCCACTAACAGCAGCAGCAGGCCTGGGACATAGATGGTCCATGTGGTCTCACTAGGTCCACCATTGTGGCATGATGCTGGGGCTGGTAGAAGAAGGAGGGCATGAAGGACAAGAGGCTCTTATCTCAAGGATGTTCAAACAACACCTGTGAAATTAAGTTAGCACATTGCTGCAGAACCATGGTGAGGGGTTTATGCTTCCAACAAAGGAAAATGCTGTAAGTTTTCCAAAACCTAAGCTTGCTCTCATAACTTTTTGCAGCTCCAGATTTCCGCACAAATAATGTTGTCAGCCTGGTCCAAGGAGGACAGTTACCCAGCCTTTTCCATTGGACTTTTCCCCCAGAGGAGCCATGGTGCCATATGCAGAACCATCAGCCCCTCCTTCCCCCCACCGAGTTTTGGATAAGCTTCCCAGAGCAGCAATACACAGGCTTCCCACCTCAGGCAGGGACAGAGGTTTTCACCGACAAATTTGCTCGGTTTCTGTTTCTGTTGACGCTTTCACAGTTCCAAAGCAACCGTATTTTTGTCCTGTCAAGTGCAGTGACCCATATTAACCTTCTTCATGCAAATCAATCATCTACTTATTTCCCTCTGCACATGTTGCCTTCAACAACAGATTAATAATGAGGACAGTTAGACCGAAACCGCATGATTAGGCCTTCACATCATAGGGCATTGTAGTTATCTGTCCCGCTTTTCTTCCCTTTATCTCTGTTCTTAAGGATGAAGAAAAAGGAAAGAGGCAGGGGGAAAGTCTGGTTTCCTGAAATCCATCCCTTTGCAGACTTTTTATGCTTTGACTCAGCTATAGAAGTAATTTCTAGTACTCACATGCAAGGCTACAGTTACAGATAATTCCCTGGTTTAGGCTTGGCTACTACATTTTAACGATCTCCCAAACTGTGTCATGCCATGAGGGCGTGGTGCCTGGCATCTATTGTCTGGACATGCTTGAGCACACACACTTTGGGAGTGTCATATTTTAAATACACCTTTGTCTCCAGAAAAGGAAAAAAAAAAAAATTTGCCTGTCGTGGCAATGAAGCCTCAAAAAGAAAGTTTTTGGAGGCAGAAGTGTCAGAGAACAGAGGGAAGGTTAATGAAATGTGGGAGGCAACAGAAATAATTTTCCATTTCTCCCCAGTGATAGCTGGTCATTTGCACTGAAGCGAGTGAAAGAATTCAAAGTGAATAAAGCATTAGGTACCAGACAGAGCCAGAGTTACAGTGCTGGAGCGGAGTTGTATGGTGAATGAAATATAATGCACGTTAACCATCTGATTGCTATCAGGGCAGAGCGCTGATTCCTCACAAGATTTCTCTCTGCAGCACTGCCCCTTTCATTCATAGATTGCCTAATTCAGCACTTTCATCAATGGGAAAACTGTCTCATACTCTCGTTATTGTTATTTTAATGCACGGACCTGCACTCCCTGACAAGGAGCAAAGAAAGATGCATTATGACGCATGATGTCTTCATGCCAGCATGGGTGATGCACTGACCTGGGGCTGTTCTGAGTGTTTGCGGCTTGTGTCTCCAGTAACATCCATCAATACCAAGGGCAGGTGCTGACCAGGGAATAACACCTTTCAGTAAATCTTTGGGTAAGTCCCAGGCTATGCCAGGGTACAAGGGCTGCTGCCTCCCCACTGCAAGACATCTCTCCTGCCTCCTATTGCTGGAGCTCTGCCTTGGGTCTGTGTAGGCACTGACCAGCAGCAGCATCTGAAGCCCAGGTCCTGCTGCCTTGCACAGCTGAATGCGTTCATCACATTCAAAGCAGGGTATCCATTTAAGCACATCTCTGAACCAAAACCCACTGGCCCATAGTAAGCGTGGTCCCTTTACAGCCTGCATCTCCTAAGAGCAGCAGACCTGATCCCATGTACTGCAAACACTTTCACTTAGAGATGTACTTTGAAATGTGAGGTGAGAGTTTATACTTTCCATAGGGCAAGGAAGATACAGAAAAACTAAATGTGCAGCTCATTAACAGAAGAATTGAGAAATATAAAGTCATGTTTGATGGGAATATATAATTATTTGACAATTGTCACAAAAATTTTATCATATCAGGAAAATAGGAGGAGGAAGAATATACCAGGGAATATCTTCAGACTGGATATACCTAAATCATACAGCTAAGGGTTTCACAAATACTACCTTTCTTTAACACTGTCAACAAGAAGTCCAGGACTCATCTAAAATTTGTATTATTCAGAAATAACTCACAAATGAATTTCTTTAAATTATGTTATGACAAAGACTTTGCAACTGTTTGGCATTCAAAATTCATGCTCTGACTTGGCTGGCCCTGGGGAGCCTGGAGTTGGACTCAATGATCCTTATTGGTCTCCCTCAGAACATTCTATGATTCTATGAATTGCTTTGCTATGTTTCATCTGGCTCACATCTTGCTTTGGTCATGGCAAGGTTTAGACATACTGCTGGAGCAAATACATTCATCTAATAGTTTCAAAACCAGTTTCCCAATGCTGTTGCAATACATTAGCATAATCCCTGTACTTTTGCAATGCAGAGCACAACCTCTATTTTCAGGAACGAACAGTGATGCTTGGGACAAGCAGGGAAAAGCCATGGCAACCCATCTGTCGCTGCCTCCACTCTGGGGACACCCATTCAATGGACCAGAGGGACTGTGGGAACAGAGGGAAGATGGTGTTGCCAGTGCAATGTCCAAGAAGTTGCAAGCCGACCAGCTGATCTCCTGAGCTCCAAAGCTCATCAGATGGTCACAGAGTAAGGGGGATAACACACACTCCTGCTCCATTTCCAACTATCACCAAGCAACAGGGAAGCCCAAAGTACAGATGTCCAGCTCGGGACCAGACCTACAGTTGTTGGCAGGAATTTCATTCTCTATGTTTTATGTAAGAGGAAGATTAAAAGCTCAGAAAAAATAACTGGAAACAAGTGATAGGTTATAAAACCAAAGAAAGACTATAAAGAGGGTAGGACATGCCTACATCCCCCATATGCTTTTATGAAGAATGGCATTTGAATTGTGAAACCACTTCTTNTTTAATTATAGTGACCCTCTTTGGAACGGCTCTGAAAATTACTGGAAAAAGGTATTATCCAGGAACTACATGTTCCTCCACCATTAAAGAGCTTTTCAGAATCCAGAACAATAACTGAACCACATTGTGAACACAGATAAAACCTGCAGTTACAGTAAAACATTTAATTTAAAGAGCCATGAGTTTTGGCAATATTATAAGCTTTCATTATTCGGGGCACATGCCAACTTTGCATCAAGTGAGATTATGAAGAAACTTCTTTTCTGGACTGGGTAATTTATGATTGCCGATTTAAGGACCTTTTCATCTACATATCAAAGTTTCTCCAGTCATCACTGAGTATTGGATCAACCCACCCACTATTGCAATTGCAAATCTATTCCAAGCAAGTACACTGGAAAGAAATGCAAAACCAATTTATATTCTGTTTGAAGAAACAGAGGGGTTTTTAATACATTTAACCAGTTCATATTATTAGCTATATACTAGGCCAATAAATTCTCCTTCCTTTGTCCTGAAATTTTGCCCGTGCCAGCATGTGGTTGCTAAAAACGAGTTTACTTCAGTAGCTTAACTAGATAATCATATGGTAAGTCTTGTTATTTTCAGTTTACTTGTTACAAGATGCTTGCATTGGCCATGCAAATGACAGAAGTGTGAGACAATTTATTGTGTGAACACTTTTGTGTTCTGCAGGAATTTGAAAAATGTACTTTAACAAAAAAATCACACTTTCTTTGATATCTGAGAAGTTAACATTAAATCTCTGAAATCAGTTTAGTTCACCCAGAACAGAATGCCTTTCTTAGTGTACCCGATCGTATAGAACTGCTGAAGCAGTTCCCTGTATACAGCTTCTGAACAAAGCCTTCATAACCAATTCCCAGTGCCTTACTCAGTGCTTCTACAAAACATTGGTTAGTGTTCTTGCATATGTCAAATATTTAGAAGATCTTTTAACTGTTGAAGAACATTATTTCTGTACAGGCATAGTTTCACAGAAAATACTGCTTACTTATTTGACTACATGCTTAGCATATCTGGTTTTAAATTTCACAAACTACCCCAAAAGTCCATTTGAAGACATTAATGTTACACTTGAGTCATAAAACTCTCCGTTCACATTTTTGTCAGCCTTCCATTTCAGTCTTGAATTGTACATGGGTTTTATACACTATGTACAATCTAGTTGTATGCACGTGTACAAGCCAGTACATAGGTTTTACACATTTCCAACCATTCAGCTCCCCTTGATCCCTGAAAGCTACTCCTCCACAGCTGTCATGTTTTTTCCCCCTTAGTGCTGTGGTGCAGAAGTTGTTCTGGTTTGGAAAAAGAGCCAAGTACAGTTGTGATATGAACCACTACCATGCTACAGTGCTTGCCCTCCTGATGCAGGGAGAGAGCTTTGCTGTCATGTGCTGCGGGGGGACTCCAACTGCTGTTGGGTCCATCTGGTGCAAGTGTCAGAAAAAAAAAGCAACTGGGATTTCTGGGGTGAGACCCCCAAAACCATTAAAGGGTGTTGGAGGAAGTGGGGATGGGGGAGAGGAGTGAAATTTTTTGTGTAAGTTCTCTCAACTGCATTTTATTATTTGAAATATATCTTTTTTTATCTGTCTTTACAGCTTAGTCATCAAGTTTTTTAACTTCTCTGCTTGCATAAAGTCATGGCTTCATTATAAGTTCATTTGGTGTGATGTCCATATAGGGAAGCCTGAAAGGCAAATTGTTTTCCACAGCCACATGGACAACAGTAAAGTTTGGAAACAGGGTTGTACTTCCCATCAACTAACAAGGCACCAGTTTGAATTATGCTGGTGGCAAGCCCTAAGCTACAACTGGCAAATGAGTCGAACCTTATCTTCAGTGATTGTCCCCTATTGCTTTGATTTGTTTCTTAGGATGAAAAAACTTCACTAATAAGAAATTGATCCCCAGATTGGAGCTAAGTTACACATCTGAAATGAAAACTTAATGTCTGAGATTTTGTCTATTAAAACATGCCACCTCTACTTTCACACCTGTGATGCTTGTAATGAAAAGAGAAGACTTCTGGGACTGGTGGCAAAGTGAGTACCAGGGCCAGGGCACTGTACCAGGCCACTCAGTTGAAATGACTCAGAGAGAAGGGTGACAGGCAGGATTGTGAACACTGCTGCAGCAGCTGCTTCCAGCAGGCTCACTGGCTTTTGGAGAGAGACCTTTCCAGAGGTCTCTGCAAACATTTGCCCATAGGCAGCAGCCAGAGAGCAGAGGAGAGCTGGAGCCAAAGGGGCTGGTTGCATTGCAACACTCTCCTGCAACACCTCTGTCATGCTGCTGGGCTACAATTTGGGCACGGGGATGGGGGACTTTCACTTTGTGAGGAGTTCTCTGGTGAGGTTCAGCCAAGGATGGTGTTGAGGTCACAAGTAACTGAGGCTATGATGTGCAGAGAAATAATCTCAATCTCCAAAAATACTCCAACATCTCAAAAGTATTTTCCAAATAGTTCTTGTATGCTTAAATTCCTGAGGCTGAACCAATATATTTCTATCTTTTGGCATCTCAGGCTAGTTATATCCCAAACCTTCATCTAGAACTAAATGCTGCTTGCATTAAGCCAGTATTAGTCTGGTATGTTGGATGTAGAGAGCAGCCAGAGTGAGAATGACCTAAGGTTAAATATAAGTTCTATTTATATATATTCAAGTGATCAAGTTAATCTGCATGTACATCTTGAGTGTGACAGTCACTAATATGCTGTAGCAGTTCAAATAAACCCCTTTAAAGAAGATATATTTCCCGAAAGGAGCAGAGAAGTGATTCTGCACAGATCTGTGAAGATAATAACTGCCATAAGGCTTTGCTGTAGCTTGTGAACTATAAAGCACCATGCAAATAGAGCAGATCATAAAAGACATTCCAGTCTAGCTCCTAGCAAAGTTTGTGTATGGATTCTTGCAAAGAAATCAAAAAATGCAGAGGATGGCAAAGTGACTGCAGCAGGACTGGATTGCAATGCTGTTCATAGGCATTCCTTTAGTGATACTCCTTTTTTTTTTTTTTTTGCCAATATTTGCACATAGCTATGTGATACATTTAGAGAGTAAAAAAATTCACATATTGTCTGTATTATAGTACTCCCTCCTTCAGCTGAGGAAACACCTGGAGACTTGGCTCAGGTGGGCACAATTGTTAGAAATCCTGGAACTAACCTGCCACCAGTAGGGCCATCAACCTGCAGGCCTGGATCTAGACAAGATTGCCCAGGGCTCCATCTAGGCATTCATCATACCACACCCAATGTAGGAGGGATATCTGACAGACCATGCTCTTCTCTGGTCCTGTATCACCTGCCTTATTCATCACCTAGGCCAGAATTCAGAATCTGTACTGAATCAGACCACAGCAGAAGCTTGAAGGCCCCTCTCCAAAGCAAAGGTGTCAGGTAATGATACCTTTCCTTCCCCCAGAAGCACTAAGTACCCCTTTTCTGTGGCTGAGGGACATAGCAATTCCTCACCAAGGCAGACTGCAACTCCATAGATGCCACCAAGAACATGATACCTCAGCCAGGAATGCTTCCTGTTTCTCTTCTCACATTAATACCGTGATGGGAAGCCCAAGGTAACTGGGATGCCTGCAAACAGCTGTCTTGGGGAATCACCAGGTCCAAACAGACTTTTACTGCATCAGTTATGCCCAGGTGGCATGTTCCCACTTTTCTCCTAAACCTCATGAAATAAATACCTTGCTTTGAAGCAGAAGATGCTGCACTACCTGCACAGCAACAGCAGTTGAGGACACTGTACTGAGCAATGACTGGATCCTGAGAACATTGCCCAGTGTTTACCACAAAGACAGCTCAATGGACTCTAAATTACAAGTGTGTATCTTATTTGAGGGATTTCGTCTGGTCATTCTAACAGATGGAAGAGTCAGTAAGATTTTACACTCTGCAAACATCACTTCTTGAGTGTTTCAATGAATTCTGTTTTAGTACCTTAGCAAATGCAAAACTATGTACTCATGGTAAAAAATATGGCAGAAGCTTGCAAGAAGAGAACATTGCACTCCACATCTGCCGTGTAGAACTCAAAGTGCTCTGCCCTTTCTGAAACAGCCCTGCTTGTCCTTGGTAGACATAGTTCATTTGTTTGTGAATTTTATACATATAGGGCCTTTTTCTTATACTAACCTTACTATGACAGGCTTTCCCCCTGCTTCTCCACCACTTCACAAGATTGCTTCCAATGGGTAAGCAGTGATGCTCACTGCCACAGCAATCACAGCCAGAGTCACTCATCCTTTCCCCAGACTCAATGTTCAAAATCTTTCTCTGAAAGGGATGTCTTAGAATAGTTTATCAGATTGAAATTTAGCAACTCACTTGTGACCCTGAAACATGGAGGGCTTGAGTCAGCAAGTCTGCAATGATCATGTTCCTATAGACTTCACTTAAAGAAGTCACACAAAGTATAATGTTCAAGGGAGTTACCTAATCATGGCATAAGAATTTCTACCATTGTTTATCAGCAAACAGCTTGGCAAAGACTACAGCTGATGTAGAAGTTGTTTTACTTGCTTCCTCTAAAATTAAGGCAGAAATTTAGGCTTTGCTTTTCTGCTTTAGATCTCATGGCATTTTAGAAAATGTGTCCCTTCCCTGGCAGAAGCACACTGTATCAATAGATCTATTTGTTTTCCTCAGAGGTTTCTGTTACATCTAATTGAATTTTTACAGATAAAATATTATTTTGTAGCAAGGGGAGGAAGGCCTTTGATGCTGGGGACTTTTCTATTCTGATATTCCCTACAACTCAGTAATGAGAAGCTCGCTGTAGCCAAATCCAAATGCTACAGCCAAGCACAAGCTGTTCTTTTGTTGCTGCTGTGCCCCTTGTATTCTGAGCCACACTACTGCCCAACACTGCAGTGCATATGCCCACGCAACTGCTGCCAGCTCCTGAGTCACTGTGAAATTAAAAACAAAGCTGTGACTCAGCAAAATGCCAATCAAACCGGAAAATAATATAGCATGCCACACAAAGAGTAAGGTTCAAGTAACTCAAATCCTAAAGGACAATAAACATCCAAGAAAACCACCACTTTTCTACATAATGATACTCTTCATTAAAATGACATCATCCACCACAAACTGTTACAGCAGTTAAAATAAAACCAGCAATCATCACATCAGCATCTACTGTTATTTTTTTCTTCCAATGTGCAAATAAAGCTTGAAATAGATAACTGTATTAGTGCTTGATTTTTGCAATGTATTCTTCCAGCCAGCCCAAGATTGCTCTCTCTAAAATCTTAATGTGTAGGCTTCATTGAGCCCGGCTTAAGTCAGCCTGTCCACTACCCTGTGAAATTCATGCCTGAGAAACAATGGCTCTTCCCTAGTTTCAGGTGGCTCCCAGGTAGTGAGAGAGTTTTAACCACCTCCTTCTCTGGACAACCTTAGCAAGGCAGGAGATACCAAGGAGAGAGAGGTTTATCCTTCTTTGCCCACAGCAAGCCTCAAAACCAGTGAAGCTGAAACATTCATGACTGCACTACTTGAGGACCACCGTTTCTGAAGACCCCGGAGAAGCAAGAAGTGTTTCAACATACACACAGGGAGGGTGCCTGGACAGACCATCTCAGTGTTCCCAGCCATCAGCTTCTTCCCCAGCTTGCTGAAAGCAGCACAGGCCTCACCCCACACAGTAAGACATGCAAACTCACTCCCCTGCACTATCTAATTAGTCTCAGTGGAGAGCGAATCTCAAAATGTCAGCTTCTGCAAGCCACGCTGACCTATACCAACTGAGGATCTGCCTTCTAAAGACTCCCAAGGGGACATTAATTGGATCTGTGTGTGACATTCTCCATCACAGCTGCCTGTTCAAAGAAGAGCTGTAGTGTAAGGGGGGAAAGGAGAAGTTAATGCAAGGTTGAAAACACAAAGTGCTTCAATGTCTAAATATTATGTTTTAAATGTCATAAATATTATGACCCCATTGCCTGACATGGGTTTTTTTCCCACCCAGGTACAGAGCATTTACAGGATTGTGCCTTTATTTTTTGATGTAAGTTTTCAATGTCAGTCTCATCTCAGACTTCCCACATGCCACATCTTGCTAACACATAGTTTCCACCTGCCCCTGTTCTGCCTGACCAGTGTCCTTAGATGCGGAAACCAACAATCACTGAATGACAGAGGTGGATTCCAGTCCCCGCTATCTAGCTAAGCCTCTGCTGACAACAGCTCCTCAGTTTGATGGTCTGTTGCACCTTGTCATTGCCTGTATGCAGAACCACTGCATCCTTTTAGATCATGCTCAGGATTGAAAAGGACTCTGCTGCTGCAGTCCTCTTACAAAGCACACTCCTTGCCAGGAGTTGGTGCAGGCAATGATACATTTATTGTAGCGTCTTGCCTATTTCCAGCTGCTAAACTGTGCCAAGTGTTTCTCTAGAGCTCCAAAACAGGCAGAAGGTCTGAGCTGTTCCTTCACCTCTCTCTGTTCATCATTGACCCTGAGCATTAGGACAGGGAGAGGGAAAAGAAACCTGTCACAGAATCACAGAATCACAGAATCACAGAATCACAGAATCACAGAATCACAGAATCACAGAATACTAGGGGCTGGAAGAGATCTCGAAAGATCGCTCAGTCCAACCCCCCGGCCCGAGCAGGATCATCTAGAGTAGATCACACAGGAACATGTCCAGATTGGTCTTGAATGTCTCCAAAGAAGGAGACTCCACAACCTCTCTGGGCAGCCTGTTCCAGTAATCCGTCACCCATCTGTCCCTCTCCCCACCGCTGCACTAGGTCCCTGCCTGACTTCAGCTCAGTAAAAGCTGGGTAGCACACAGCTGCTGTGCCCACAGCACAAATGTTGTTTTACAATGGGACACGGGCATAAATCAAAGAGCCCAAACCCATAGCTGAATCCCCAAGACACCATGGAGCCTCCTGGTCTGGGAGTTTTCTCTCAAGAGTCGAGCAAGGCTGAGGGTGCTCTGTTGCAAGCTGAAGCTACAAAGTATGGCAAGGCCCACCCTGCTTGTGGAATCAGCTACCTTCTCCTCCTTCAGTGACGAAATGAAGGAGGCAATGCTATTCTTAAAAAGAGAGGGACAGAGAGATAGCGAGAGAGGGAGAGAGAGAGGGAAAGAGGGGGACAGAGAGAGAGAGAGAGAGAGAGAGGAATTTCAGTGCCCCAAGCATTAGAACTGAAGTAGATAGTGAGATCTGCTGTGGGGAGATAACCACAGCTAATCATGAGCCCTGACTACTTCAAAGCAGAAGGATATGTCTAAACTCAAGAAACACACTGACTAAGGCTGAAGTTTATAAAAGCAGTGCCTTGTTGACGCCAACATAAGGAACAGAGCTACAGCAACCATCAGGATAGAAAAGAGGTGGCTTGGTCATTTCGATGGGCTACATGTAAAATAATCTCTGGTGTCAGCTTCCAACAAACTGTTAGGAAAGTAGAGACCTATTACTTCACCAGTGGGAAATCAGCCTGGGTCATGGCCGTTTGTGCTAATAGATGCACGAATCCCTTTGCAAAATACAGAATGTCCACCCCAAACCGCCTGGAGACACGGGTCGGGGAGCACCAGAAGCAGCAAATGCTCTTCTCTTTAAGACCTGAAGAGCGTTTCCTGCAAAGATTTAAATTGCCAGGGTGATTTTTATGGGAATCGTGCCCTCTGTTGATACAGATGTAGTACTTCACCAAAATACTGCTACTGAGCATAGCTGCTTTGTTTAGTGTTTTTGTTTGGGAAAGGTTTGGTTTGGTTGCTTAGTTTGGGTTTTAATGATACTTTTCAAGTAAGCCCATGACAAACACCTCCGGACAAGGACTGAGCAGGAATGTACTACGCTGAAAGAAACTGTGGCACACAGAATATGCCAACTTGGTAATACAGAATACCCACAACCTTTCCCTTCACTAGGGCTCTTTAAGAAAGATCTCTAAGCAAGCATCTTATCTCCCCAGTGCTTTACACTTCTCTAAACAGTAGTGAAAGATGCTGGTTTGCCAGATGTCAGATGCACCATTAAACCACTGCCTCTCCAAACCTTCATTTCACCTTTCTGCCCTGAAGCCTTTTCTATTCAGCGATGGGTGTTGTGTTCATTAGAGAGATTTCTCTTGGCATTTGCCCCAAGACTTTCTGAAGTCTCTCTGCTTAGTGCAAACCTCCTCTTTACCAATTAATATTTTTGATCGCTTTATTCTACTTACCTTCACACCACCGTTTCCTTTTTTCCATTTGTCACACTTACTGTAGCTATAAGACACCCTTCCCAGCAATCATCCATAGATGTGCTATTTGGTATGCTCTGATAAGGATATTTCTTATTTTTTAAAAATTATTATAAGCACTGGTTGCAAATCTTGGTGTAAATCTTGGATTTAAGTTTGTGCTGGTCTTGGCTGGGATAGAATTACTTTTCTTCATGGTAGCTGGTATGGGGCTGTGGTTTGGATTTTTGCTGAAAACAGTGTTGATAACACAGGAATGGTTTTGTTATTGCTAAACAGTGCTTACACAGTGCTAAGGCCTTTTCTACTGCTCACCCCACTCCATCAGTGAGTAAGCTGGGAGTGCACAAGAACTGGGAGGTGACACAGCCAGGAGACCTGACCCAAGGGATATTCCATATCATATGACATCATACTCAGCATATAAACCTGGGGGAACAAGAAGGAAAGGGATTCCACTCATTTAGAGAGATGGCATTTGTCTTCCTGAGTAGCTGTGATGCTTTCCTGGGGATGGCTGAACACCTGCCTCCCCATGGGAAGTGGTAAACAAATCCCTTGGTTTGCTCCACTCGTGTGCACAGCTTTTGCTTTACCCATTAAACTGTCTTTTCCTCAGCCCACGAGTTTTCTCACTGGGGCAGAGCGTGTGTAAGAGACTGTGTGCTGCTTGGTTGCCAGCTGGGGTTAATCCATGACAGAGTTTCAAGCAGATTGGCTGAAGGGTATGTGCACACACACTTGCATGGATAAAATCTGAGGAGTTCTGTAAAGTCTTGCTATTTTCATCTCAGAAGTAAATAGGATATTTGTTATCAGAGAGAGAGAGACACACACAGAACTTGGGAAAAAGCTAATGTAGTTCAGAATTAAAAACTCTAAAGCCAAGGACCCTGGCATCTACCCAATAACAATACTGGCTGATGCTTTACAAAAAGGGAAATGAATCCAAGAAACTTAGGAAATGTTAATTAAATGTTGAAGTTGAGATTTTAAGTCATTGCACTTGGTCTGACCCCTTGTTTGCATTGCTGCCTGAGCCTAGCAAGTGACATAGTTTTCTGTTGCACAGCAACACTGGCTTTCCCAAGCCTCGCCATTTCTCCATAGGGAGATAATATCATCACATAATGCACACATGGAGTGTTCCTGGAAGGGGATAGTAGGGGAGACTAGCACCTTCACTTCTGTCACTTCTTACCTGCCTTGGCTGGGGTGGCTGGGGCTCCAGCTGCCTAACATGGGGACAAGTCCTGCTTACCCTTCTCAGACAAGTAACACCAGGCATGACTAACATAAAGGGAGTCATCAACCTCAGATTATATTCCTGAAGATTTGCTATAGCCCAAGGGAAAAATGAATAGTAATTCCTCACCCTTAGATACTGCAGTACATACATATTTATGTTACATTCCTGCATTACAGTCAGAAGCATACACTGCAACGACAGATTGATTTGCCACATCATGATATCCAAATGAGAAAAGGATCTTAACAGGTTACCATGGCAACGAGACATCAAAGTGCCACTGTCAGGCCTATTCACAGAATTACAGAATCACAGAATCACAGAATGTTAGAAGTTGGAAGGGACCTTGAAAGATCATCTAGTCCACCCACCCTGCTCAAGCAGAATCATCTAGATTAAATCACACAGGAACACATCCATATTGGTCTAGAATGTCTCCAGAGAAGGAAATACCACAACCTCTCTGGGTAGCCTGTGCCAGTGCTCCACCAACCTCACAGAGAAAAAGTTCTTCCTTATATTAAAATGGAACTCCCTATGGGGAACTTCCTTCCAGCTTGGACCCATTGCCCCTTGTTCTATCACTGGCCATTACTGAGAAGAGCCTGGATCCATCCTCCTGACACTCACTCTTTACATATTCATAAACATAAATGAGGTCACCCCTTAGTCTCCTCTTCTCCAAGCTAAAGAGACTCAGATCCCTCATCCTTTCCTCATAAGGAAGATGTTCCATTCTGTCATCTTGGTGGCCCTGCACTTGCCTCTTTCAAGGAGTTCTATGTCCTTCTGGAACTGAGGTGAGCAGAACTGAACATAATATTCTAGATAGTTTCTCTCAAACTACCTCCAGTATCACAGGTGCTTTCAAAAGTGGCACAGGAGCACAGTAGCAAAGGGTTTACTCATAGAAGACAATATTAGATGCACAGTTTCTTGTTTTCTTGCTCATCTTATCAGGGTTCTGTATATTTCTATAAAAATGTATAAAATCAAATAATATATTCACCATCAATTGTTGCAACAGACCTTGCTTATGTTTGTTTAGGATGGATAATTGCAATATATCTTGCTATACTGCGCACTGTTAAATAAAGAAACTGTCACTGTAACCACCTCATAAATACACATACTCCTTTATTTGCAAAAGTTTAATGGAAGAAGAATATTGATGAGATGGTGTGCTAGAGAGAAAACAGACTTCCCTGAGTGGAGTCTCATTGTGCTGTCCCATATTCTGTAATACGTGGCTGATTACACCTCTGAAAAGTACCATCTCTGGGATTCTAAAGATCTCATAGAATAATAGATCATAACTTATCAACTTACCTCATACATAAATTCATAAGTCTCAAAGATATGAAGAAAAGCCTTGAGATGTCTAATCCAATCCGTTCCTCAAGGTGGCGTTGTTACCAAATTGAGATGAAGTGGTTCGTGGCCTCACCCAATCAGGTTTTTGCCTTCAAGAATTGAGACCCCAGAGTATCATTCAACAGTCTGTATCAGTGTAATGACTGTCATGATGAGGAATTTTCTACTAATAACTGCTCAGAACTCCCCTTGGTACAAATTTTGTCCTTTTACCTTTGTATCATGGAAAAGACTGGTCCTATCACCTCTGCAACCCTCTATTAGGTACCTGGAAACATAAGCTAAAAAACATTTTAGTTTTTTATGTCCCAGTTGAACTTGGTTCTTTGTGTCCCACTACACAGGAGACGCAAAATGACATGGTTTATTTCACACCTGGTCCCCTGTGGAAGTCTCACTGAGGTGAAGTGTTCACTGAAGTGAGAGGAAACAATTTTTCATCCACCTAAATCTGCATTTTCAACTGCAACTTCTAATTATGGATGACTTTCATGAAGTTTGATTTTAGATGTCAACTCTTTTCCTCTATAGCCATGATTTTTATTATGGCCCCACATCAGGAGCAGGAAATCACACTATGATTTGTGCTGCTTGCAGCTCAGCCAAGAGTGAGTTTCTCTGGGGATGGGGTCGCCCTGTGAAGCTGCCAGACCACAGAGATGTGATTGTGGATAGAGAAACAGGAGTACTCCATGCTCTGGCATTTTTCAGCACAGCTTGATCTTTTTCTACACTACTACTGACCTAGTCCTGCTTTTGTGTGTCTCGATGGGGAAATAAAAAAAAAAATAATTTAAAAATAAAAAACACAAAAAAGCTGGAAAAAGACACAGAGAAAAAAGCCAGGCACTAAATTTACAAGCCTTTTAGAACAAGGTCTGCCTTTCTTGTACTTTCCATAGTACCAAGCAGGCTGTCAGATCTCAAACAAAGAATTCACAAAGAGGTAATTGTATTACTAGACACATATGAAAAAAATAAAAAGACTCAGCATATGCAAGAGAACTCATTTTGCACTCAGAGCCATTGGTGACTCAGCATTTCTCTCAAATTGTGCTAATTTTAAAAGTGGGTTATGAACACGACCCTTTTCCCCTGCTTAACTTAAAACAGGTGAGGCTTCTGTATGTCAGCTGAGCATGCTGTTGCCTGTGTTTCAAAAGTCAGAGGGATCAGACTCCTCCCACTTTTTCAGATCTCTCCATCATGATTCCTCGAAATTAAAAAAGGTAAAAACATACCTACCAGTATTACAGGTGGTCATTACATTCAAGAGGAGATAAAGCAGTTTTGGTTCCAAGCCCTTCCGTTTGCATTCTCTTTTTCCTTCACTTATTGCACATTGAAAATCACCAGGTGCAGGGATCCCTCACCTCCTGTTTGTCAGCTTCATGGGACTGCACACCCCTGAAAGACGTGAGGAACAGATTCCCCATTTGCACCTACATCATGGTCTTCCCATCCTCACATCTCTGAATAATTAGTTATATTTTTTTCTTTGTGAGGGAAATAACCTCTTGGAATGGCAGTAATTCACACCCATTCCCTCTTTGGCATATGTCAGGCAAAATTAAGTACCAGGAGTCTTATTATTTCATCCTTGTTTCCTTTGTATTTCTTTCTTTTACTTAAGGTTTATTAAAAGCACAGGTGAGTAACAATGGTGCCCACTACACAAAAGTACAGAACATACACAATGGTGGTCAACCTGTCTAAAATGTTTGCTTCCCAGCGTCACCATGTGCTCATGCTTTGCAGCGAAAATGCCCAGTTAAGCAAAACACAGACATGCCAAGTGGGTCAGTATTTTTTCTTAAGGAATGCATAGATCATGATAAAAGTCAAATTAATTAAGTTAAATTCTAAATGCTGCCTTAGAATCCAACAGATTTAGGTCACTTCTGGGTTTGTGCTTGAGACTGGCCCCTGCCCTAAGCTCTGCAGAAGCTGAACTATCTGCTTCTCCACAGGCTGGCCCTTATTGCAGCAGTTTGGTCAAACAGGAGGACAGTTTGCCTGAAAAGGCTGTGAAATGTCCACCTGTGGAGAGATCTGGAACAATATATAGAGGTGCCCTCAGTGGGTGTTTGATCACAGAGCCCTGTTGTTCTCCAGTCAGAAGTCTGCTGTGACTCTAACACCTGGTTCCCAGATTGCTCTAGGGTATTTTTGATGATTCCCAAGCCATTTTCTGCAGTGTCTCCTGACATGCACTGGAATGAGTATCACTTGCACTTCAGTGCAATGGCCCATCAGCACATGCCCAGCCTCTTTATGGCAAAGGCACATCAGCAGCATCTGGAGATGGCAGGGCTCAGTCTTTCATGGCAGCTCTTCAGTCATCAGCCACAAGACAAACTGCAAAGCTGATGGACCAGGGGCAAGACAACATGTAGATTTATTTTTTTTTTTAAGTTTGGGAGGAATTTTTTGTTCATTAAGAAAGAAAATGTTGTCCTGCTGACTGGATTCATCAGATGCTAGATTGCAAGGTAAAAGTATTACCATCTTAAAGCTATAACACTACAGGAGTTAAACTTGCTCTTATCATTGTCAGAGTTCAGCCTGTGTCTGGAGGCAGGGAGCTCCCTGATCTTCACAGCTATCTGGCTGTGCTGTTCTTTCTTTCTCTCAGCATCAGATGGTCTAGCATACTGGTTGCTGAAACTGTTTAAGTTTTGCCAAAACACTCCCTTCCCAATCTACCACTTTCACCTTTTCCTCTTTCAAGCTCTCCCTTAATAACCCTTTACTCCATGACTCCCCCCTTTCACACTTCTCCATGGCCCTAATGCAGTCCTCATCACCTGAGGTACTGCTACATACTGTGCTTTACCTTGCAGAGCTCAAAGAACTTTTCTTTTTCAACTTATGTGGCAGTATCTCTGGTTACTCCTATTGTTCCCCATTTTTCCACAGCCAAATCCCCTCTTACAAATTCGCTATGACAAGAAGTGATCCAACCATACTACAGAACTAATGTCTTCTCAGCAGTGATCTTCAAGGAAAAAAAAAATCACCTTGCCATCTCCTATACCTTGGACAACTTAAACTCATAAAGCAGATGTTTCAGTGAGCTACCCACAATGATGCTTATGTCAGAAAACAGTAAGTGCATTCCAGATGTATGAAACACACATAGTAATTAACTATGACAGCTCTTTGTGGATTAAAGTAAGTGGGGCTTATTATGATGTTTGTTTAGTTTTCCTAACCATCAGTCCTGGATAAAAGAGAAAATCAGCTTTCTTTAAAATATCCAGACCCTTTTCTGTGCAGACTTTATTGAGCAATCAACATTAAAATTGCATTCTTTATCTCTGCTGAGATTTAAAAGTGGAAAAGAAGGATGCCCAAAGCATCCAATCTTGCAAAGGAGCTTTAGTAGCTCCAGAAACAAGTATAATTACTTTATTGGCAGCAGAAATATCTTCAGCTGTATTTTGACCTCATGTGTATCAGTTGTGATACTTCTTACGCATTATATGCTTCCAGAAGTTATTCAGTGTGCAATTACTGGTTGAGAAAACATATTTAGTTATTCATAACATCAATGAGGTATTTTAAAGTGCTTAAGGGGCTGATTATTAAGATCTATTTTAAAATTAAAGCATTAGATTCTATAGACCTGTGTGCTGCTGGTAGCAATCACTTCAGCAACAACCACCTCTCACGTGCAAGCTAGCTACTTATGCATTGGCAGCACTGCTTATCTGGGGCTCTTCCAGTGGTGATAAGCTTCAGTTTCAGTGTGATTCTACACAAACCAGATTTACGGTTCCCTTTGACTTCTGGGGTTGTCTCACTTCAGAGCCAGAATTCGTAAGACACAGAATTCATTCCAGATTGCCATGTTACCTGAAATCAGTAAGAGAGTTCAAATAAGGCTGCTGCTGAATGTGGCAGCTCTGTTACATAAGGAGCACGAAAGCGCACATCAAATCTGTGAACTGAGCAGAGGTGAAGAGCTACCCCACCTCACAGTATAATTCAAGATAAATGAGAAATACATATGGTATAGGAGTGCAGAAGCAATATCAGGGTTACTACTTCCATTTTTTTTAACATAATCAGAGGTTGAAACTCTGGTGCTTGATTTAAATGGGCCAATTCCCATAAATAAGGGTTGGTAGGACAAAGGTATGTTTCCATATTGAGCACAAATGACCAGAGGAGCATAAAGTGTTAAGCTTTTGTTTGCATCAGCAGTCTGTGCATACAGATCACACAAAGGAGATCAGAATGCCTTTTTTTTTAAAGCTAGAAACCATAGACCTATTGACATTCTTGAAAACTTAATTGAGCAGTATTTTGACTGCATTTGCTGCCTCTCTGATTGCATATTACACTTCTCATTCTAGAAAGGAACTGTCTGGCAAGAAATGTATGAAATGTGTACTAGGATTACACTACCCATGCACAAAGATGTTATATATAAACCAGAGGTGCTGGAGAAGATTAACCCTGGCATCCACAGCATAGGATTGTAAATGCACAGGTAAGAGCCCTTATGTAAGGAGAATAATTTGGCTTTAACAGTGCCTTCCATTGTTTCTGTGGAGCAATTATTATTCCATGAATTATTGTGTCCAGTTCTGGTCACCTCAGTTCCAGAAGGACATAGAACTCCTTGAAAGAGTCCAGCGCAGGGCCACCAAGATGATGAAGGGAGTGGAACATCTTCCTTATGAGGAAAGGCTGAGGGATCTGAGTCTCTTTAGCTTGGAGAAGAGAAGATTTAGGGGTGACCTCATTAGTGTATATAAATATGTTAAGGGTGAGTGTCAGGAGGATGGATCCAGGCTCTTCTCAGCGATGGCCAGTGACAGAACAAGGGCCAATGGATCCAAGCTGGAAAGAAGTTCCCCATAGGAAGTTCCATTTTAATATAAGGAAGAAATTTTTCACTGTGAGGTTGGTGGAGCACTGGCACAGGCTGCCCAGAGAGGTTGTGGTATTTCCTTCTCTGGAGACATTCTAGACCAATCTGGATGTGTTCCTGTGTGATTTAATCTAGATGATTCTGCTTGAGCAGGGTGGGTGGACTAGATGATCTTTCAAGGTTCCTTCGAACTCCTAATGTTCTGTGATTCTGTGATGGTTGTCAAATGACTGTCACCCTCTTCCTAAGTTCAACTTCTTCTAGAGATAAACTTAGTGCTGGGTTTTGCATCAGGCACAAAACTGATCTTACAAGAGCTGTTATTCTATCAAGACAATCAGGATGACTGGAGAGTCAAAGAAATAAGATTTTTTTTTCCTATTAAGTGTATGCTATGTATGTTATGTACAAGTGTAGCATAAAACCAGTAGGCCATAAGTGCTGTTACCTCACATTGTTGATCAATCAACCCACTCACTTTTTCGTTTGACTCCAGCAAGTCCATGTCCAGGGGTGGCCCCACTGGTGGGAGACACATGATGGTGACAACTGGTTATTTTCTTTTATTTTAAATCTTATATAACGTTCCTGTTGTGCTACCTGTACAAAGAGTCCTATTAGCTTCTCCATGCATATGGTAGTGCATGATAGTGGCTTATCAAAATATGTGTATTTGGCATTAAAATCATCCTAGCTTGAAGTTCATTTATCCTAGTTCCATATCAAAGTTTTCATACAAACTGTATCTTCCCTTCCACAAGCCAGTAACATTCTTAGAAATCCTGCATGCCAGCAAAAAGGTCTCCACATCTTTTAAGTAGAAGCAAAACAAGCTTTCTCAAAGTTTATGCTGCACACAGAGGTACATGATGATGTCTGTGCCTCAGACTGTGTTAGCTTAAGGAGGGCTAGGGCAGGGTATTGGAGCTATAGTGTTTGAGGTATTTCAGCAGCACTTGTAACTGGACAATCAATCTGGAGTGGGAACCAAGTGCTGTCCTTTCGTCCCATCCCTTTGTCCTGGCAAACAGACAGGTAGGCCAAAGATGGCTTGTTCATGGGCAGAAAGGCCTTGTGCCTTTCCGCTCCAACTACAAGGCACACTGCTTTGTCCTGCTTGCAAAACCAATGGCTAGGAGTACACCTGGAAAAGCATAAACCTGAAATCACTTTGCAGAGACAATTCATCCCCAGAAAGAGTGAAAGACCGACATATGTTAATCTTGCAGGTTAACATGTGCCACTTTGCCTTCATCACTGCCGTGTCATGAACCTTGTGTAGAACTGTGTCTTCCTCAGACAGAAGTCTTTGAGAAGCAGGATACTTCCATCCAGCAAGTTTGGGAGCTGAAATTCCTGAGATTTCTGAGAGCCTATGTGCATTTTTGCTTTATATCAACAGGTGTCAGTGAAAGACCTGCACTTCTGAGTTGTCTGGACTAAAAAAAAACTGTTGGTTTGGGAAGTTTAATATGGCTGAACTACAGGGCCATAGACCCATCATCTGGAAAGCATGCAGAGAGATTCCAATCTAAGTCTTTCCTTTGTGCTATGAAACCTTGTCTTGTTTCTCTTTATTCTCCAGGTCAGATACCTTCAGCTGCATCATGGCTCCTTTTATGAGCTAAATTGCTATTCTGTTCTCTCTTCCTTCAACTAAACCCTGCATGTCTAAACTCACTCTGTTCATCAGAGCTGGATAGCTTCTGCCTCTTTTGTGCTTTTCCACACCAACTTCATCAAACTAATCATCTAGTTAATGAAAAAGATATAGAGTGCCTTCTGCAGACCTTTCAATTATGGTTTCCCAAACCATTATTGTTTCTCTGAGAGCTATGGGAAGAGTGAGGGAGAGGAGAAGTCATGTATGAGATGAGAACCATCTTAGATGTGTCTGTTCTGCAACCTCACTCCCAGCCCGGATTGTAGTGTATGTCTGGAGGCACCAAGACTCAGATCTTCAGGAGTTTGCTTTATGTCAAAGACAGGGAGTGGATGCTTTCAGTGGACCTAAAAAAATTATGCACATGATACTTTCTGAGGCGTGGTATTTCTTGTTTGCAGGAGAATGGAGTAAGGTGTAAGACCTCATCCGTGCAGGTTGCTTAGAGAAGTGAGAAGATGAGCCTATGGAAGAAAATGGGAATTGTTCCCCTGGCTGAAAGACAGAGTACATTAAGAAAATATTCTGTTGTGCAATGAAGGTTATAATAAACTCTTACTTTTTTTTTTTAAATAAATAGCACTATAGTATATTAATACAAAAATATTATCTATTAATTTATAACAATGTAATTGTATATAAATATTGTGCCCTTGTGAATTTTTGCATAGAAAATTAACATTCAAATGCTGAAAAATGATTAAATTTCACCCAAAAAATTAGTGTTCATCTAATATTTTCATTTTATCTCAAGTGTAACAGATGTAGAATTGCATTATGCTAACTGCTGTATCTTTTGAAAGTGTCACATTACTTTCAACTGCTC
>VXBZ01007972.1:52152-126429 GCA_013399135.1 Heliornis fulica | reverse complement strand
AAAAATGCTTTGGATATCACTGGGAGAGCAACCAAGCCAACATTACGGTCTGCACAGATTTACATTTGTCTGATCTATTTGCTGTCAATGAGTTTCATGTTTATGGTTTACATATGATAGTTCTGGTTACAGCAAATCACTCCAGCTGCCATTCTCCCTTGTAATCTGTGGACCATCTACACAGTATTCAAGGCAGAAGTATTTTCTGCAATTATTCTATTGCGGTATTGTTATACCGCTGAGCTAGTTTGGGGTTTGGTGATTTTTTATTACTATTTGTAGGAAAATATTTTTTTTTAAAACTAACTCACTTCTGTTGTTCTTGAAAACTGCACCTATTATGTGCAATGGGATATTTAGTGCTCAGATTTATGTTCAGAAAGTGAAATAAGATTCCTATAACATCATATAGGACTGGAAAGGGAAGAACCAGCAGCTACTGTTGCTTGTGAGAAGCAGAGGGTGTTGGTAAGTAGTCAATGCTGTCTCTGCTGCAGGTTGCCCTTGTAGCTTCTGTGGCTTGCTAGTGTCTGAGCAACTCAGTCTGACCTAAGTAATAAGTATTTAAGGAGTTACAGCTAGATTTTAAAAACTATTATTTTATTCTAGCAAGCTTCTTGTACAGCAAATCTTGAAATTGTCCCTAAGTTCTGCAGGATCTGGTAAAAATTGTGTAACCTCACTTGTTGAAAGGATGACAGTGATGTATTTTTATGTTCTGTTTTACTTCAAGAGGATTTCTGGACTCCACACTTAATAAGACAAAGTTTCTTTTGAGTTAGGGATTTTCTGTATATAGAGGAAACAAATAGCAGAGAAGCTGTCAGCTACTGCTTGCTTTTGCAACCCATGAACATAAGCCAGTCACACAGTAGGCAAGTATCACCTCTGTGTAGGCAGGAGGCATGTGAGCAAAATAAATTATTTTGTGATGATGTGGTGTGATTTATTTTTCATTTATGTTTCAGAAAATTGCAAATACATGTATATCTGTTGCATTATATGTACTATATGCATAAGCTTTTGGATAGAAAAGAGACTAAGTTCAAAGTAATTTTATGCTGCACTCAGCTTCTGGTGGTTCTATTTTTTTATTTGAAGGCAGTATTTTATTGATGTACACCTGTCAATGTCTGCTGGAATAAATCAAAATCATGCACAATGAGTCCACACTCAGTTGAGTTGTTGCGTACCAGTACTGATGTATATGCTCAGGGATGATTACGCAAGGGTAAATTCTCTACAGTAACACTGCCCAAAGTCTTTCTTTAGCAGCCTTCTGGAAATACAGTAACAATTATTACTGACTCTAGAAACAGACAAATTATATGGCATTTATGTATCAAATGGAGGCTTTTTGATATTTTTAAAAGCAATGGAAATATATTTCAGAGCCCTGAAACCTAATACTTCATGGTACCAAAAAGCAAAGAGAACAATAAAAATTGCTGCTGTTGGCTTATTAATGGAGATGTTCACACTAGGAATTCACCAATGTGCACATCTCTCTTTTGCTTCAAGTGCCCTGTGGCTATTCCTGGTATGAAGATCTCATTCCTTGTACTATGCCATAAGCAAACCCAATCTTGCCTGAAATTCTTCAAAAAATATATTCTTCAGAAAAAGATCTCTCCAGTGTCATCTCTTGGTGAAGCACAGGAAGATCCACTGAGTACTCGCGGGGTTCATTGCACTTTTCCTGTATATACAAGTGATGAAGCAATACATTTTCATCAGAAGTCACAGGTTACCACGGGGTTATCTGGCAATTTGTATGCTATACACCTCTGCAGTGATAGAGGTGTAAAAGCATGCTTCCCTTATTTTAGCTCTTCAGAAGCACCAAAATACAGCCTGCATACCATAATGTGGGGGGAATTTCCCCGTTTGACATCCAGCTGTAGCACGAACATGGACAGTGCAGCTGGCCCCACCCACAACTGATGTTGTGCACCAGGATGGAGGTACCTGGCAGAGCCACTGCTCAGGACAGGATCATACCTCTCCAGGAGGCTGTTTGGTCAGGTAGAACCCTCCCACTAACCGCACCAAGTCCTGTGTAGGCTGCTTCAGCTACCATTTTTATTGAGGGTGGCTGCTTCTTTTGACCATGTTGTGCCCCATAAGATTTCATGCTGCCCCGTGAGTGCCTGGCAGACCAGCCTAATGGTGTACACAGGGGCAGGTTGGGAAGGGAAGCCCTGCTTCCAGGCAGCATCATACCCCATGTGTTTTCCTAAAACACCATTCTTCCACTCATGGGGGAAAAGGGTTGGGGGATTTTTAAGCCAAATGACAGTGTCAGGTATCGCAAGACCTTTCTCCCCCTGTTGCACAATGAATGTATTTATGTTGTTAAGGATGACAAAGAGGTTTTCTGGGGAGTGAGGCATCCTTGAGCTTTGCCATACATTGTTTAACTGCAGCCAGGGCTGTAAATGACTACTGCTGGCTTTGGTTGCCTCATAACCATGTAGATGACAAGGACAAGGTGCCCCGGCTGCAGGCTCCTGTATGGGCCTGAGGAACACTTCCAGATTTTACAGAATACTTGTGGTTTTCTGTGAAAAGTACAAGGCTTGTGTAGGAAAACATCACAAATGTAAAGTCTTCATGGTGCAAGCTACACTGTGAACAGATCTGTGACAAACCACCACCTGCTTTGCCCTGCTCTCTTGGCAAGTCAGGGCTGTACTATCAATGACTGGGGATGTATGCAGGAAAACAGGACACATACCCCAAACTATTTTTGTTTCAAACACTGTGTTCCCTTTGGGATACAAAGAGGGAAAGAACTGAACAGAAATGAGAGTTTAAAGAGGACACACATCTCATAGACTTAATTTACCTGTTTATGGGCACAGTGTTCCAGAACTACACTTTCCTAGCAGAGAATACCAAAGACTGTGGTGGCTGCCTCATTGCTACTCAGCTTCTGAAGGACAAAATAGATTTGCAATTTATCCATCAAGGTAGTGAACTCATTTGCATAGAAGTCACCAGCCTGGTAACACATATAAATGATTCTATAAATTTTTTACCTCAGCATTCCCCAAGCTTTGAGTATCAGGAGCTCCCCATTTTTTGAACACTGCTCAATATCAAATTATGTGGGTCCTCTTCAACTACCAGAGCATTATGGGATGGATGGCATGATGCTTGAAGAGAAAAATAATTGAGTTCCTGTTGCCAGGAATTTTGAGGAAGGCCTGCAGACTGTACAGGAATGAGAGTGTGGTGATGAGACATCTCACACTCAGAGGGAAATGGAGAAGATCCCTTTCCCTATACCACACTGCCTTCTGTTTGCACATCCCCACACAGGTGTGTGTGCCTCAAACCAAACATGGCAGCACTCCTTCCTGCAGGTAGCAATTTTTATGGCATTACAAAGCAACCCACAATAAAAAGATAAATCACTATGCTCTTACTAGCCTCTATCCCTTCATCAGCCAAATAAAAACATACCTTCTTGTGCACACCAAGGCTTTTTTTTTTTTTTTTGGTCAGTTTCAAAACCCTAAAAGCCTGTTTTGGAATGGTCAAAGCAAAGACCTACCTAATTTCCTCTTTTCCCCTGAGAATCAAAGGCAAGCGATCTTTGCCATTATGCTACTCTGTGCTGAAACCTTCCTGGACCACTGTACCCAGTGATGAAGAAAGAGCCCATTTGGGCATCTGGTGCCCCTGGGAACTGAACAAGGCTTTGCAGGAGGGCTGCAGGCAAGTTTTTGCAAGGTTTTCCATGAAGGGTAACAGACTCTTCTCAGGTTGCATAGAACTTCACCATTGCCAAAGCAGGAAGAGTCTGGCTATCCAGTCTGGTGCAAGGACAGAGATCCAACCTCCTCAACACCACCATCAGAAGACAACCAGATGATTTGCATGTTTGCTTCTTTTCACTGGCTTTTGATGTGCTCCTTGCATTAATCTGTTTTTGTTTGATTGGGTTTTTTTAATGAGGAATTGATCTTTCAAAGAGTTTTGATCGTATAAATGAGTTTCATGTACTCTGTCACACAGCATCCATTCTCAAAATTGGGCTGCAGTGGTTCCAGAGGGCCACAAAATTTGTATCATGGAGTTGAAAGGGTTCTTAGCATAATTATAGCTAATAATGTAATTTTTTTTACACACACAATAACAACACAGTCCAGCAGCTGTCCCAGAACAATTTTTTTCTGGCTGCTGGTATGACTACTGGACGGTGTGGGGAGTATCTTTGTGCCCATCCAGTCCATACCCCATGGTCAATGTGTAAAGGGAGCTCCTGCGCCACCACCCAGACTCTCCCATCTGACACTTATTTTGAGATACAGTTTGAGATTCATGGGCCGGTTGGCTGGTTATTTTTATTAATGCGGCTCTTTCAAAGGACACCTTAGGGTGCTTTTCTTATTCAAAAAAATTATTTCGCTCTGGGGTCCAGGGGTCCACACCCAACCAGTAAGGTTAAGTCAGATAACCCACCTTACAGCTTTCAACAAAATCCCGTTTCAGGTTCAGTCTTTAAGATGTGGCTGGGATATAAGCTGATGAGATTCAACTGCAGAATTGGTCAGCACGAACCAAGGCTCTGTGGTCACATGAGGCCAGAAAATTGGCCAAGAAATTAATTTTTTATCATTTCTGCTATAAGGAGAAATATGTTACAGTGGAGACTAGATCCTACATGGAAACTGAGATAATAAATAAGGAACTTTTGTAGAGGGTTATTATAAAGCTGCTGAGCCAAGCTTGCTTTGTTAATTAGAGTTTTTCCTTGTATTTCAGAGATTTAAAAAAAAAGCACCCTCACACACTGCCTAAGCAACCCTGATAATATAAATCATATGCTTTTAACATATCACTAACTTCTGTCTCATTTCATACTAAGAAATTTGGCAAGCAGAGCACAAACAGGATCTTTACAAGCTGAAATATGCAGGCAGTCATCCAGTAGGAAAAAAAAAAAATCTAACATATATATCACCTAAAATCTTGTACATGAACACATTTTGTAGCCATCTATTGAGATTTCTCAAGCAACTACAAGCAACTTATGTATCCCAAACATCACCTGCCTAATTATTGTGAACTAAAGTGAAAGAAAAATTCAGACCTTTTGTATCCTAGATTTGTCCTTTTCAATTTCTCTCTCTGTCCTGTTTGTTTTTTTTTTTTAGTTTCTTTATCTCATGCTTTACAACTAATTTTTAAGGCCAACCTCCATCTGGCTTCATCTTCCTTGCTACCTCATGTGCTTGTTCCACGTGACTCAAATATGCATTCTCCTTTGCAGCTAATGAACATGGATGTATTTTTGGTGCAACATCTACATTGTATTACTATCAATAATCCAGTATCATGATTCAGTCTCAGATTAAACAAACTTCCTCCTGGACAGCATGATGTGAAAGCATGAGCTTCATGGCTTGTGCTTTTCTTCAATCCCAAACAGTAAGATAGTGGAAGAGAACTCCAACTTAGATGACCTGCATTTTAGGACCGTTGGCTATAGATACAGTTCTCTGAATGTGAACATATTGCTCTCAGTTATGTACTACATGCTGCTAAGTTCTTTTATCCTGCTTGAGGAATTTTCTTAACCTCATGTTTGTGCAGTGCCTCACATTATTTACATAATGCCAGTCATCAGGTTGGAAACATCACAGGGTGAAAAGGTGCCTGTACAGTATAGAAATATGGGTTGACAAAGGAGGATTTCGGGTTAGTGGGAAAGAAAAAAAAGTCTGAAAAGCTATTGGTGAATTAAAGAATATTATTACCTTTCCAGGTTGATGTTTAAGAGGTGACAACTAGGAAAGTAACCTGAAGCCCTTAAAATGGACATGCACTTCCATAACTATTTTGAAAAAAAATAATTCTCAATTTATTTATTTTTTCTTTTGCCTTGACCTGGAGCATTTATTTTAATTTCCATCTTATTAAAAATAAAATCTTAATTAAACCAAAAAATCTGTTGGGGCGGGTGTGGCGACTTGCTTTACAAGGCTATATCCTGCATATGGACACATAATGAGACTGTACTAGATATGATGGTTTGCCTTTACCACTGCATGATGACTTGCTTTCATCATATAAATATGCAAATAGAGCACAACTGAGAATTAACACTGAAGTTGTCACTAGCAGTTCAAGATGTTTTGAGTTACTTCAAAGGAAATAGTTACCACACTTGAGATCATGAGTTGCATAGTCCAATGCCAGGNCACTTGTGTCACATAATCAGCTTGGGAGCAGTACAAAATCACAACCTCACTTCTTTTGTCACTGCAGATGTGAGACAGGGAAGACACAGTCTTGTCAGAGTTGCAAACAGCCTATAGTTGTGGTCCATGCTCAGAAACCTACATTTCAGGTGCATTTGGGCTGACTTATCATGAGAATCAGGCGGGTCTGGTATGTTGGCTGCTCCCAAGCCCTTTGAATCAGTGGAAAGAAGGAGGCAGAAACTCAGCCATCGCCATAAGGATCATTACTCTGGGAAACAAACAGATGAAGCTCACAGAAAAGTGAGAGGAAGAAACAAAGGAAGAGATACATGAACCGCAAGGAGAGGGAGAGAGGTAAGAAAGGAAATGCGGGGATAAGGAACCTGACTCAGGAAAGCAGGTAAGAAGAAAGGCACCTCCTTCTACAGGTTATAACCCTTGTAGTGAAGAATCCCAACATACAGCAAGGAAAACATTCTTACAGAAGACATGCACAGCCTTCAATAAAGTGCACACCAACTCCCTCCTTTCCATAGGAGTTGGGGTTTCTGACCTGCCTGCAGAGAGGTTTGACCTGTAGGCATAACAGAGCATCTGGATGTGCGTTGGTGCAGGCTGCATCTGTGCATTCCCATAGTTTACTTCAGGACACCTGGTGTGGTTATGTTGCCAGCTCCACACTATTATTACACAGTAGAAATGCTGCCAAAACCACAGCAATATGCTGATAACACAGTTGTCTTGTAGTTAATAATGGACTTATAGAAATGGGTTATAATCATAAAAACTTTTGAAAGAGGATGCTGTTGGCAGCATGTGAGGAGAAATGGCAGCCTTCTGAATTCCTTTCTCTTCCTTTCTCACCAATTTAGCCCACCCACTCACTGCTGTGGCTTCTGGGATTTGTACTCACGTGTGGTTTTCACTGCTTTGATTCGAGGCATTGCCTTACAAGGAGCAGCTACAGAAACTGGTCTCAGTGCAAACTTCCGCAGAGCTTGGAATCACACTGAGTTTGAGGCAGGTTTTTAAGGGAAGGTAAGTAACATTCATGGGCATCTCTACAGCAAGCAGAGATTAGTCTGTTTTCCATTTTGGTAAAAAGCAAATGAGCGAGTAACCTGAGATTACTTTGAGGAACCAAATCCAGCCCCCCATTAGGCAGATATTCAAAAAGCCTACATTCAGTGGAAATCTTCCCTGGTTTGTAGCACAACACTCTCTGTAATGCTACAAGGAGTAAAATAGAAAAAAAGAAAATCCAATTTGTGTTAAAAAAATAGTATTCAAAGCTCTGCTTTTTCAGCAAGTGGACTCTGATGATTTTGGAATAACCATCTGGCAAACTAGTGTTTTCCAGAGTCTAGCCTATCATTTTGAGACATACTCTCCAATTGCTCCAGAAAGGGCATGAGAGAGCTCCCTGTAAAGGTTTTCCCTGAGAACCTCCTTCTTTACATGACTATACTTGAGGTGATTCCAGAGTCCATTCTGTTTAAAGTCTACAGCTTCATACATTAAGGCTGCAGATGGGGAATAAATCAGATTAACACAGCTGTGTTCTGGTTTGTTTGGACCACTTCTGTCTTGTATTCTTCTTACCCTCTGAATATGTATTTCTGTGGGGCTCATGATAATGAGCAATCTATTTCTACTATATTTTACAAAAAGGCTTGAGCATGAAGCAAACAGTAATCTCATACATGTGACATCTTCTCTGGGGTTACTTGTTCCTCTGAAGAGTAACATGCTGCAGTTTGAGCAGCACCTAACTGGGAAGCAGGTGGCTGGAGCACCTGTGCTCCAGCCACCTGCTTCATCACTGTCAGTGTGAGCCAGAGCTGGGAACTCATTAAACTGAAAAATTACTCAGGGAAAAAGGTTATTCTGAATGGGATTCCTTCCCCAGCCTGCACCGGGAAAGAACTGCTCAATTGCTGGCGGGCAGCTCGGATCAGTGGTGCTGGCAGCTTGTGCCCAGGTTACCACTGCAAAGCTGTTTGTGAAACCAGACCATCACGCCTGGCAGCAGGACTGCTTCACTAGTTATTTTTCAGCTGGCTCAGCTCACTAATTAGTTTAATTTTTGCATGAATCAGTGTGCTGGCATGCTGGAGAGGGATTCCTCATGGAACAGGATTTTTCCTCTACTTAGAGTGCAAATGCTATCTGTTACTTTCTCAAAGTTGAACACTGTTTTATCACTTTTGCTCACAAGTTTTAAAATAGCTCAGAATAGAAAGCTTGCCTTGTTTTTTGACATTTCTTTACATGACCTAGTACTTTTTTACATGTACTGTGCCCAGTGTGACAAAATTTTAGTAGCATGTAGCTATAATTTCTTCATATCCTTCATGTTTCCTGGAGAAATAGAAAACTAATTCATAAAAATTCCCAAATTTGGCACATTGTTGTGAATTTGGAATCTGGAATATTAGGCAGAGATTTAATACTGAGACTGCACTGAAAGCTTTGTCTTTTCTCTCTGATTCTCTAATTACCAAAATACACTAAACAGTTGTTTTAAGTAATTATCTGTGATGACAGCAAGCTTCTCTGGTGGGATTAGCTATTTAGAAAATGCTAAGTAACTTAGCTGTTCTAATGCTTTCTGTGTTTGAGTTAGTTTGATTCTTTATTTCTGTATTTAAGTGTCATGTCTTGATCCCCTCCCACTGTGGATGCAGCACTTGCGTACATGTGTGCACACCCTTGCTCTGAAAATTGGCCTTACATCAGAACAGGATTTTAAAGAACACTGTCTCATGGAACCTAAGCAATTACAGGATGATTGCAACCTTATCCACGTATGCTTTAGACAGTAAAGATAGATACTGATCTGGTCTTCTGCGGTGAACAAAAGCATTGACCAATGGCATGATTTAGGTTGGTGAAATATTAAAAAGATGAAAACTTAATACAATCTTATGTCCTTCCCTCTACTCCCTCCCTTCAAAATATGACATCTATGTAGAAATCTCATGGTTTATGGTCAGACATTCTGCATTTACACATAACAAGTGGTCTCCAAGAGCTCTCATTTTAATCTTAAACCACTGATGTTTGTTTTCAGCAAAACGTTATCGTTTGCTGAATATCACAAGTCTGAAGAACAATATCAGACTTAAAACACTAATATCATTAAAAGACTCTTCACATATCGAGATGTTTTGCACCAGAAAATTTAAAGTAAAGAGGAAATTTTCAGCAGCCAAACCCTGTGACGGTCGTAGGTCATCCTTTAGAGAACATATTCTCCATCATGCTTTTCATTACACTGATAATTGTAGATTATATTTACTAGCCTCTACTTTGCCAGAAGAAATGACTCAAAATGAAGTCAGAAAGTGAGATTGAATTAAGATGAAGGCAAAGCAAATTGAAAAGAAAGGAGGTACTGAAGATTAAGTTGGGAAGTTTTGGCAATAGCAACTTTTGGCAGTATGCAGGCTCAAGGGTCAGGGACAAAGGGAAGCAGCATTGCCTCTTTCAGTAAGCATGAGCAGGACCCGTAAAGTTCAGGAAGGTTCAGGAAGTTGGACTGTGAGCAGACAGGACAGAGTCAACTAGAAAGGTGGAAAATAATGAAAAATATTTTAAAAATACAAGTACTGGATGTGCTCTCCCTCTAAAAAGTAGCTATCCTCATTAAGCAAGTAACATATGATAAAGGAATGTTTCCAAAGCAAGGTGTCTTATAAGAAACTAGCCAATCATCTTAAAAGTAATAAACCTAGTTATGCATTCTGCTTGATACTAATGGAAAGGTTGCACTATATGTAGTGACATGTCTAAGATTTCTTTAAATGATTCAGCTAGTGAAGGTGGACAGCAATCTCTTACATCATGTGATCTCAAGGAAATAAAAGCTGGCATCCTCTGAGCAACATAACACTTGGAAAAACATTGCCAGATGCAATTCTGCTCCAATAAGCATGAGCCATCGTGACAAAATCCTTATGTTAAATGGTAGCATGCTGTTAGAGAAGGGCTTTCTGCTAGACTAGAGTGGTAGGAGTTAAATATCACAGAATGGCAGAATTACAGAATGGTTAGGGCTGGAAGGGACCTAAAAGATCATCAAGTTCCAATCCCCCCTGCCAGAGGCAGGGACACCTCTCACTAGACCAGGCTGCTCAAGGCCCCATCCAACCTGGCCTTGAACACATCCAGGGAGAAGGCTGCCACCACTTACCTGAGCAACCTGTGCCAGTGACTCAACATCCTCATAGTGAAGAATTTCTTCCTAATATCCAATCTAAATCTACCCCCTTCCAATTTAAAACCATCCACCCATATCCTATCTCTACATGCCCTTCCATAAAGTCCCTCCACAGATTTCTTGTAGGCCCCTTCAGGTACTCTAAGATCTCCCTGGAGATCTTGTAGGTGCCTGTAAGTTCTGCCCGGAGCCTTCTATTCCCTAGGCTGTACAACTCCAACTCTCTCATCCTGTCTCCATAGGAGAGATGCTCCAGCCCTTTAGTCATCTTTGTGGTCCTTCTCTGGACTCATTCCAACCATTGCATGTCCTTCCTGTGTCCTCCAGAACTGGACAGAGTACTCCAGGCGGGGTCTCAATATTTTGTTGCACCTCATGGATGCCATGATAAATAATGTCAATTATGTTCAAAGTACTAGGTGTTATATTGCTGCCTTCTAGGCAGTGACGAGAAAAGGAAGGACTTAAATCAAAAGACACTGTGGAAGTCACCTAATCCAGGCTTGGTCCAGTTGCCAAATTTGAACAGGTAAATGTGAACAGGTGAAGATGGTACAGCCTCTGTCCCAGAGCTGCACCACTCCCATGCTTTCTTACAGCAACTTTTATCTATATGCTTTTTTTTTTCCTTTCCTTCTTCTACTGTTTAACTTCTTATTAAAGTTTGTCACTCTCTTCTCAATAAACCTCTTCCAAGCGGTGGAAGGATGCTTTATTTTCCCCACCTTGTCTTGCTCTCACTTGGATAAACAAACATTCTTCCTCCAGCTTATTCTCATACGTCAAAGTTTGAGCTACTGCCATTTGCATTACCCTTTTGTAGACTCGTTCAACTTTATTGGTGTCTGTCTTCTAATGGGGAGCTAAAAAGGGAATCTTTATTGCTGTTAGCTTGAAACTTCGCTGTTTTCAAATAACAGTGCAGTGGCAATAAATGAAGAATTTGGTTTTGCAAAGAGGGATGGGTAAGAGGCCTGGAAAGACAGAAGAAGGTAGTTACAAAGAACAGGGTGGGGGGAAAGAAAATGGGAGAGGATGAGAGGTAAAGAGTAGCACTACTGTCTGAGAAATAAAAATCCTATCCAGAACATAGGTAGAAACAAGCACGCAGATTCCAGCTAGATTTCCACTCCATAGATTTTCACTCTCTAAGTGAGCAGCTAGAGACCCGGTTTCACTTGGGTCGAGGAGCTGAGAAAGGTGAACTGGAGCAGTGGAAAAAGTAGAAAAATAGTTATTTTCTGCGACTCACTGTCTGGCCACTTGCATGGTAGTGCTGAATAAAACAGAAAGGGGGGGAGGGGCTGAGAAACATGCAGAGTAGTGGCCATGAACTGGGAGTTAGGCACATAATCCCTCGAGTACTGTTTTATGCTGGCGGAAAAGCTATAGCATTACTGCGTAAATAGCTGAGGTGTAAATACAAAGAATTTGTATTCTGCTTCTCCTTCAAGGTCATATTATTGAAGGCTTTGAAGGATACACACCCCTGAGGCTGGCTCTGAACAGAAGAATCAGTTCTGGCTTCATACATGAGGGAAAATACAAAGGCAGTGCTCAACAGCAGCATTTTTTGAGGTGAAACCTCTGAGGTTGTGTTTTTAATAACTTTGGTGTGCTTCAAAAGAATGGATTCAATGATTGGGATAATGCCACAGACACTGTGAAGGTGGGACATCCAACTTGTGAGACCTAGCCTAGGTCAGACAGATAGAAACACACATCAGTGATGGACATCGGTGCAAGCTGAGATTGTCACCTGGGAAGAGGGAGCTGGGGAGGCAGATCCCAACGGGTTGACTGGGAAAATGAAGCATTAGCCCTCAAGCTAATGAATTGTCCTGTGGGTGTATGGCTCAGGCACATATTTTTTTCTTTCTCTGCGGAACAAATGATCAGCAAGAGAAGTTAATTGAATTGCTAACAGTGTATTGGAGACCAGGTTCACCTTAGATTTTGCAAGTGAAATACTTCTGAAAAGCCTTTTATGCCTTACTGCTTTGGAGGCACCATGCTGGGAAGGAAAGACATTATTTCTCTCAAAGATGATATCATTGTTTTACTTAAAGTATTTTATATGAATTCACAAGACAGTAAACTTGTCGTTCAGGTTCATCTGTAAATCTCAATAAGTGAACTTCATAATCATTACTGGGTTTATATCCTTCTCTAATGGAAGTCTGTTCATGCAAAATGTCTTAAGGATACAGGACAGTAAAACAAATCACTGTGGATGTCCATTCACTGGTATTTAGTCCCTTTCTAGTGTTCTGATAGCCATTACATTTTTCCCTCCTGATTGTGAAATGAATCAAGAATTTCCCTCCTCTAAGCCTGATCATTACCAGGCTAAGTTTCTTCATGGCTATTCTGAATACTTTTTTTTTTCCTTGTGCATCCATCACTAATAATTTTAATGTGTGTGTGTGTGTGTGTCTCCTTGGCATTCACTTGTTTATGCATCTGTACACAATAACCATGTTGTCTCTTGGCTTTTGTTTTTTTGCCAAGTACAGCATGTCCAGAACTTTCACTTGCTTCCTGCACAATGGGCTGTTGATTCACCATATTTCCTTAACAATGCTTCTGTGCATTTGCTACAGGCTTAAAGGATCCTTGACCAAGATGAAATAAGTTGTGCATGGCATCGTTGCCTTTGAGTACACAAATTAATGCTTCTCCATCCCCGTAGAGATCTTTCCTTCAGACAGTTGTATCTGTCTGCATTACAGTTGCATTGCTGAGACATGATTGAGGTTGTGGAGTCTCCTTCTTTGAAGACATTCAAGACCAATCTAGACACGTTCCTATGTGATCTACTCTAGATGATCCTGCTTGGGCAGGGGGGTTGGACTAGGTGATCTTTCGAGGTCTCTTCCAGCTCCTAATATTCTGTGATTCTGTGATTCTGTGATTCTGTGACTTCAGCAGTACTGCACATTAATTCCGTCCCCTCTTGCAAAGCCATAAATATTCTCTGTGAAGCATTCATCTTTCTCCATGTAGTCCTGCTGGTTTCCAGGAACTTTAGATAATCTGGTACAACCTGCATTCCCTGTCTCTGCTGCTCCTTACTGAGAACTTATTTGAAATTATTTGCATTTACTCTTTAGTTCCACTTAAGTGATAAGTTCAAGGTGGAGTTGCTGCTTGACTGACCCAGATTTGCTTTTGGTTGAGCTGTTTTCCAAAGAAAAAGTTCCTCTTCCTTTGTTCACCTCCCCCCCCCAATCCACTCCAATTTTCTGTTATTTACTACTATTTTTTTCTGTGTCATCTCTTCCTTGTATTTTCAATCAAAAGCAATGACTTTCTTAGCTTCTTTCTGAACATCATCTTAATCATCCACCAGGTTGGCATCTAATATCTTAATCATCTGTCCAAATAAAAAAATATCTGTGTTATACTCTATGGTCTCACTAACACTGCCTCTAGTATCACCACCAGCTCTGCGTTTCTGGTATCAACACCATCAACCATACTGCTTAAAATCTCCCTGAATTTTATGCCCCAGAGAACAAGGGTGGCCTTTGCTACTTTTTTTGATGTGGTTGTATATCTCAGCAAGGGGTAAGCAGTGGGGTGCTGAACCAGGAACACAGTTGCTCCCTCCTCTATGAATTTGTGAAGACCAAGCTGATAGCAACCTAAGTTGTTGATGCATTTGCACCTCCATCTGGTTGCAGACTGGGTTGTGTCTTAAGTAAAAATAGACCAATCTGTATCATCTCCTTGACCAGAAATAGTGTTTATTCTGTTTCTTTGCACCCAATGGAAGAGCTCAGCCAATGGCTTCAAGAGAAGCCCAAAGAGAAGCCCATTCCTGCAGACCATTGGTGACCCTCCTAACAGATGCTTCTTCTGATGTCGAAGTGTCCATCTAAGTGTAAGGCTGGTGATACACAGAGTTGTGCTAACTGTTGCGTCCTCATACACACATATGCACATATCTATTTAGCACTCTTATTGTTATTATTTTCTTGTGATTTCCAGCTCCATCTTTCCTCTGGCAAGTCAGGTATGCTGTAAGTACTGAAAACCTGCTTGTTTATAAAGCTGATGATGGTCTGTTGAGGATTCCTCAAGTTCTGAATAACTCATTTATTTCAAATCATCACAAACAAAAAAACACGTACTGAAGCTTATGCTGCTGTTACAGAAACAGATACGGATGTTTGACATTTCTCACACCAGATTTACCTTACAATTAATCACTAAAATGATCTGAAGGCTTTGCTACCTGGGACCATTCATTGGTTTTGTGTAAAGGTCTGTCACAGGACATTTGCTATAATCTATAGCAGGACTTTTGCTTCTTTTCCACTTCTGAAAAGTTCTGAGAAGTTACACACCTATAACAATTAAATTCTAACTCCGTGTTAATGTCCGAAGTTTTATTGTAGAGCCTAGATAACCTACTGGGATGACGTCAAATAAGAAGAGTTTCAGGAGGTTCAATCTAATTACATTATAATATTTAACTGCATTTGAAAGCAAATAGGAAACTGTATTTTAATATTAAACCTTCCTGAAGGGCCAAACAACTAGTTGTAAACTTTCTGTGCCTTTTTAGAGCAGGAGCTATCAGCAGTTCCTTCAAAGTTCACTTGTAATCTGCTTTTGACAAAACTGATGAGGTCTTACAGCCAAGCCTGAAGACATGACTCTGCTACTGCTGCCAAGAGCAAACAGGCAGCAGTACCAATGGGACTCTGCTTCAGTGACTTCCTCATCATAAAAGTAAAGATACATTAAACAAGTGTTCAGGTTAGACTTCATCTTTCCTAGAGGAGGGCAGCACAGTTCATGTGGGCGGTGTCATATTTTGCATGTTTGTCTGAGCCCTGCTTGAAAGTGTCTGCATACACATACTGTATCTGTATATATGTTCATCTGTATCTGTGTATGTATTGCTTTGATTCCTGGCACAAAAATTTCACCCTTCAATCACAAATAAAAAAGGCAAAGAAGCTCAATCTTAGGACATCTGTCTTTTGTATGAATGAAGCCTGTAAGGGGAGTGAAAGGGAAAAATGACTGGTTTTCTGAAAACTGACATGAATGAAAAATAGTGGTTTTATTCTTTCTTCCTAAGCAATTTTTTTCCCCAAACATTTCATACCATTATTAAAAAATACAGTCAGCTAATTACGTACCATAGCACTGCTTTCCAACTACTTGGTGATTGTATACTTATTTATGTTCAAAGTCAGCAAAACCCCTAAATGTGTAATGGGGGATTACAAAACTTGCTGTAAGACGAGGACTTGGGTTGGTGCACCATCTGTGCTTTCAACACACGAACAAAGAGGAAATTGTCGCCTGCACAGATGATCCTTATTCAGAAGAGTCAAAGTTAACAGTGTTTGCTAAGCAGTGTTGTAAAACTGTTTCCTACTCATAAGACATGAAGATAATACTGTCCTTGAGTCACCACTACACAGCAAAGAGCTGGTAAACAGCAAAATGGAAACAACCCTGTAACTCACATCATGCCGTCAGGTTTTACCTATGGCTCTAATTCTTATGCATAAGTAAACACATCGCAAAGCCCTTTTTATCCTGATTATGGTTTTAATTTTAAAGGCTTTCTATTTCACTGGACACGTGACAATTTTTAACCCTTAATTCTACAGGAAGAACTGTAATGTCTTGCTTGAAAGGAATGCATATGCTGCTCATAGCTTTCCCTGTAAAATGTGGCATGTTTACAGACATGAGTATGAGGCAATTGCAGCATGTCTGTATTTTCACTGGTAGAACCTTCCTTTATAACTTCTTGCAGACAGAAGAAGGTCTACTGATATCTTTTTGGTTGGTTGGTTTGGTTTGGGTTTGGTTTGGGTTTTTTTGGGTTTTTTTTGACTCAAGGGAGCTAGCGCTGTTTTTGACAGAAAGAAATTAAAAAGGAAACCCCACCACATCTGCTGTTCAACATATTCATTGCAAGTGTTTTGGTTTTTTTAAGTATATGATTTCTGATAGATTTATTAACAGTTAGACAGGCTAAGGTAATTCCACACTCATTAGGGAACTGTCCAACTCTGTGTGTGATTTTATCCTAACAAGCTGTTCACTCCAAACTACTGGTTATAAAAACTATTACATTTCATTCTTGTACAAATAAATAGAACACTAAAAATTCTGAAGAAAACCTAGGAAACATAAATATGTGAGTTCCAAAAAAGCAAATTTAAATATTTGATGAACTGTTTTTTATTAAAACTCAATAAGTTCTCAGTGATTTTAAAGCACAGTATCTAAACATGTCCTTATTTTAAGTAATGGGTGTTTTGCTTGTTTGTTCTACACACATCTGGGATAGACTATTCTCAACTATTCAAGAAAATTTCTCAATAGGAATCCTGTTGTTTGCTATTTCCAATCAAGTTATTTCATCCCTGCTCCTTTCAAGTATTTGTAGAATAAATTGAATTCAATTCAATGTCCTTTATGCAGTTCGGTCATTCATTCACAAATAGCAGCTGAGCCTCATAAAGCCATAGTGTCTTCAGAGACCAGGAGTAGCCCTGGCTGTGTTCACATGTCTAGGTTTGCATAGGTATTATCACAGTCACAGGCTTAGAACTGGTCTGCAAAATACGATTTTGATGTTTGTACTGCTTTTACTTGCACTCACTCTTAAACTTTCCTGTGCTCTCAAAACCATCGTAATTACTTCAGGAATGATATGGAGATGAGACTGCCTCTGCACAGCTTAAAATAATTTCCCGTACCCTCAAGTGCAAATCTTTAATGAATACTAGAATTCCTAAAGAGAGGTACTTTGATAAAACTGCAATGAATTATTGACAGTGATGTACAATACACTTTGAGTCACTTTACTATCAATAAATTGGGTCAGCTAAGGGTGCTAGAACAGAAGAGAATAGAAATAGGAATAGGAATGAGAATAGACAAAATTTGTTTAAATTCTGAGTTTTAATTTTATTAAAATTAATGCAATTTTGATGAAAGCAAAACAAATAATCTTGACACTTCTGGTAAAATGACACTTTTTAGTAGCAGCAGCACATGTGGCCTGTAATACGCTGTTAACTTGTATCATGCACTGCCATATGACACGCAGCCAGTACTGTTACGTCCCGCATGTTTCCATTAAAATGTCTATCTTTTTACTTTCTGGTTTCAAGGTTTTCCATTTTGTTAGTATTTTTAAAAATATACTTGTGTATCACAACTTTCATAAGAATGTGTGTGATATTACAAATTTCTTTTTGATTAGCATAATTACAGCAACAGGTTTGCAAGAAAACTGCCTTACAGGTTTCAACAGGATGCAGGCTAAGCAGTGGCCTTTTTCAAGTGAAATGCAAATTACAAAACAAACGCAGTCATCAAATCACCCCCTGGAACATCCAGTAAGTTCATCTTCAATCTGACTTCCTAAGAGGTGCTTTTTGTGCATCTGGACTGCTACCTTTTGACCCTGGTCTGTAGCCAGTTCTACTTGGCAACCTTTACACCATGTTAGCTATTCTCTTTTCCTGCCTGATCTTCATTACAAACAACTTTCTTCCTGTTTTGTAAGAGAAATAGGAAGCCTGCACATCCAGTCTGATGCAGTCCAAGACGATCACTACCAATAAAACAGTATAGCTGCAAAACATAGGGAAGTTGACAAAGGCCAAGAACAACAATACAGAAAATCTAAATGGGTGGAAAATATATATAAAAAAAAATGGAACTCTGAAAATTAAAATGCATTATGGGGCTCTTTCAGCTTCTCATCTTCTCTTACCTTTTCCTTATGCACCTACTATGAGAGATGCAGTAATTTAAAATCAAGTGCTATGTTCAAGGATAAGATACACGTAGCCTGATGCCATGGACTTAACTGACCTTTTGCATAAAGCAATGAACTCTTGAAGCTTGCAAAAGTAGGAAAATATGCAAATATGAAACAACTGCCAGATATATGAGACACCAATATTAAACTGCAGCCCAGAAGGCCAACCACATCCTGGACTGCATGAAAAGAAGTGTGGCCAGCAGATTGAGAGAAGTGGTTCTGCTCCTTTGCTCTACTCTGGTGAAATCTCACTGGAATAATGTCCAGCTCTGGAGCTCTCAGTACAAGAAGGACATGGAACTATTGGAGTGTGTCCAGAGGAGGGCCACAAAAAGGATTAAAAGGCTGGAATTTCTCTCCTATGAGGACAGGCTAAGAGAGTTAGACTTGTTCAGCCTGGAGAAGAGAAGGCTCTGGTGACACCTTATAGTTGCCTTCCAGGCCCTGAAAGGTGCCTGTAAGAAAGCTGAGTAAGAACTGGTCATAAAGGCATGTAGCAACAGGAAAAGGGTTTATGGTTTTAAATGAGAAAAGGGGACATTTAGGAAAATAGGATATTAGAAAAAACTTCTTCAGTATTAGGGTGGTAGATCACTGGAACAAAATGCCAGAGAGGTGGTGGAGGTCCCATCCCGGGAGAGATATTGAAGGTCAGGCTTGATGGGGCTCTGAGCAACCTGATGTAGTGAAGATGTCCCTGCTCACTGCGGGGGGAGTGGACTTGATGGCCTTTGAAGGTCCCTTCCAACCTCCTTTATTTCTTCTCCCTCAGCTCCCCGACGGACTAAGCCCTCATTCTTCAGTCACCCCTCCATGACATGAGTCACCCCTCATGCCATCCTGAGCAGTCTCCCCTGCTCACCGCACCTTGTAGTCATACTGCAAGCCTGCTCCCTCATGGGAGGTGTTGGATCTGCCTTCAACATCCTGTGGAACTAGCGACTGTCACAGACAGATCTTGCTTGCTTCTTTGTAATTTTTTAGAATTTCTAGTGGACTGACTAGGACAGAAAATGAATTTATTTTTCCAAGGCTAGAGTTCATCATCCAAATTGGCTCTTCCTCCCGATGTGAGGTATAGCCTGGTAACCACTGCTTTTTATTCTTCTGAGAGTTATAAAGATGATTCAACCTTTGTAAATTCTTCACTGAAGATTTTTCATAATTCTTCTTTTTATCACTTTTCCTAGTGTAGAAAGGAAATATATTTGAATTCTGAAATGTTTTCACATGGCCAGAATATAAACTCCTGTTTTCTATAGCAATTAACTTAGCCTGTCTGCAGATAAGATGTCGTGTTTCAGCTATACAATTAAAACATACAGATCAACAAGAACAGATCAATAAAGATAAGTCAAGGAATAAAAGGTGTATTCATGCAATACACTTATTTCAGTGAATACTGTGTGGTGGCATAAGGAAAAGTATCACAGAAGATGTGAATTAGTGTAATTACCTGATACCAATAACGAAAAACTCAGTATTTCTATTTGTGTGTGGGGGCAGGCTGTAAGATCTGAAACATCAAAAAAACCCAACAAACAGAAAATACAGAAATAAGAAAACTTACTTTGTAAATTATGTTTAACAGATGGGTAGAAAGTGCAAGTTATATGGGGAAAAATGCCATTGTACATTCAGCTGGATCTGATAGCCTATGGGGAAAATAAATTGCAGAAGTATTCATGAATATTTGAAATAATGAAGCATGAAACGAAAGCCCTCTGGGACACAGCTCTGCTCTAGAATGGAGATGAAATGGTGGACTTTGTATTAGGCAAGACAGATGTAATTTACATGCCTATTTTAACAGCTTAGTTTAATGTGTTTCTTACACATTTTGTACTTACAATTTTGTAGTTAGCGTTTCAGAAGAGAAAATGTTGTGGGTCAGCAGACACCCGGCAACACCAACTCTGCCATGGCTCAGAGTGTTCTACCGCCCCACCAGCCTGTCGTGCCCCCAGTCTCCACTGTCATCTTCTTTGCACAAACTGCTAGCCACAGCACATGGATTTACCCATCCATTCTTCTCTCACAGCTGGGCCACCTCATCTAAAGACCTGGATTTTGTGAAGCCACTGGCTAAACTAAAAGTTTTGCATGATCCCCAAATCCCTGACTAACCCTCACTTCCACACATGCTAACACCTAGTGCTTAGGCATGTAAATCTTTCCCTGAATCTAGCCTGATACCTGTCCGGCACTGACATTCTTCAGTGCTGCCTCTTCTTGACAAGACAGAGGGAAAAACTGAGAGGATATCCCCTCTCAGAGAGCAGCAGCTATTACCTATGTATGCCCATTTCCCTGCCATGTCAGTCTGTATGTATGCACATGTATAGATAGAGATCTATCATACAGACGTCCGCATGTCCACCCTGGCTCATCCTTAAGTGCTGCTGGAACACATCTTCCAGACAGTGAGGAACCTTGCACCGTGAAGGGTTAATGGCTGGCAGGCATCCCATGAAAGCCACCTGCACTGTAGGCATGTGAACTGAGAGCACTTTGAAAATGAACTTGTCACCCTGCACAGCCGGTTTCAGAGCAATGTAGGCATCACATCACAGTAAGGGCACATCATGCCCTTACTGCAGGATGACAAGAACAGAATTCCTCTTCTCTGTAGGGAGCCTTCATTATCAAAGAGGTAAAACCCATTAAAAGTACCAATCCACAACATTCACTCCTGTTTAAGAAGAAACACACTGCAGCAGAGCTCACTGTGAACAAGACGGACTGTAAACTTCCGTGCCACAAAGAAAACAATTGCATAGCTCCAATATCAAGTATGGACATGCATGATTCAGAGCAGCTTACAGAGGAATTGTTTGTTTGGTTGGGTTTTTTAATAGCAAGGACCAGAAAACTAACTTGGCATTCAGCGCGGGCGCGTTCTTAGTTCAAACTTCAAGGTAATGTTTTTTTATTATCCCATATGAAACAGCATGGACCACATTGCCACACAATGCTGAACAATACAGTACAAGAAACTACACATGATGCGAGCTTCAAACACTCGAAACAGAAAAAATAACCAGGTGACTTTCGGTAACATGGTTTACAAGTATAACCTGAAGGAATTGCAAAAAGTCATTCTGGAGTGGGAAATACTAGACTTATGTCACCTGGTTTATCTTATCAGCCATAGATTGGCTGGCACTCACTCATGCTCTTACCTGCGCGTAAAGGGGTGCCATGCTTCTTGGTGCTGCGTAGTTGGCTGTAGCTGAGGGCTGAGAGAACAGGTCTACCTTAACTTTGGCTGGGTTTTGTTCTGAAATGAAAACTACCTCAAATCACTCCTTACCTGAATGTCTTGCTTACGAAGAGCAGCAGCTGTTCTTGCTGTATTTTCACTTCTGCTAGGACTCGATGACTCACCTTAGAAAAATTCTGTCTAAAGATTATATTGTTTTAGAAGAGTAGTTTTTGGATGTTCATGTTCTGATAGATCCTGAAAACAAAAATGAGAATGGCTTTGCAGATCCTTTGAGAAGAAGCAGCAATGGTGGTGGGACTTCCACATAACTGTACTTGATCAAAATGTGTGGCAGCTGCTGTTTTCTTACTCTGATTTGTTGTAAATTAACATCCACCCATTCGGATAAACATGGGCCAGAAAAAAATGTGTTGGTTGAGCAGACATGAAATGCACATGAGATACCATAAAGTTTCTGTGAGATATGATTATGTGTCACGGTGTAACTCATATAAGTACAGCCCAGGGGACAGGGTGACACAGAGACACAGTACTTTCAGGACTTCAGACCTGAAATCAAAACTCCAGCGGGAAAATACAAGGCTCAAGTCCCCTACCGAAAGTGCCTGTGAAGAGCTTCCTTCTCCCAGAGCTGCAGGAAGGGTCTGGACCAGGTACAGCCAGAGCCTTGCTCATCTCATCAATCCCATCTCTCTTTCACAATTTGCATAAATGACCTAGAGCATCTAGACCCAAGCAGTATACTAGAAATCTGACCACAGAAATCCTACAGCTCTACCAGACTGTGGCAGTGAAATAAAGAGTACACAGCAGGTAGGAAGAAAGCCTTTATAGCCATGGCAAAAAATCCTCATAATCATTTGTTGTTACCCTTACACAACCCACTTTGTTGAGTATCACCCAACAATACTCAACGATAAACTGATTATTGCAATAAAGATTTGAACCTGAGCCTGTTTTATGAATGGGTTCTCTGCTCTGATTTGCACACTTTGTGCAATGGAGATTTTTATAACAAAAATAGGCAAGTCCAGTTAATTACTCAGTCATTGAAAATATTAAGAAATGCAATTAGTAACGTTCTAAATAAGGTATCACTAATAGACAAGTCAAGTTATTATGGAGTTTGCTATTCCCTATCAAAAACTAGTGGGTATATTCTGCAAGTAAAAAAAAATCCATGGCATATTTTTGCATTGCAGGTATCAATATTTAGGCCTAAAGTATGTGGATAATGAGCACCTCTGAATTTCAGACGTTTAAGCATATTTGGAGAATGTGTACAGTTGTTCCTGAATAGATTTGTGCACTGACCCTTTTGAAAATCAGTCAATAAGATAAAAGTATATATAACAGAAGAGAACAACAGGAGTCAGAGTACAATTGAACCCAAAGACAAATGAGATTTCTTGTCTATGTCCTTTTTTGATATTATGTGATTTAGATTTCCTTAATTTTGTATACTAAATTCGTAGACTCATAAATCACAGAATGGTTTGGGTTGGAAGGGAACTCAAAGAGGTCTCAAAACCATGGGCAGGGACATCCTCCAGTAGACCAGGCTGCTCAAAAAGACCCACCCAATCATAGGACTATTAAAAATGTCAAGGTATTTTGAAATTTAAAACAAAGACCAAAATCCAATAAAAGATGAAAATGCATGATTGGCAGAGAAGTGTATTTTCCTTTCAAACTTTAAACCGGGAGATATGAACAGTGTTTTTATTGATTTTTTAAAATTTCCTCAAGACAAGCAAACACAGATCTCACTCATAAACTAATCAGGTGTATAAATCATTGCAAATGAAACATGCAATGGCAGGCACTCTGGAGAGCATGGTGGCACAGGAATGGTGCAGGAAGTTTCTTTTCCTTCCTTGAAGTAGGTTTAAGATTACAAATTAATCTCAAAAGAGATTATGAGTATCTCGAAGAGTTAATGAGTATCTTAAAACTGCCTGCTTCTCTTAATTGTCCAAAGGCCAGTTGAACCTGAAGTGTATAAAATACCGATGTATCAAGATGAGAAGCGCAGCTGAGATACCAACAAAAAACAGCAGACAATAATCAAGTGCTGTGTCTGCTGGGAAAGATGCCCAAAGGTGTTTTTACCTTCATTCGTCTTTTTGTGCTCTTACTCGGTTTCTCCACTATTTGTTTGGGAGGCCTTTGTGTTTTCACAAATTCCTTCACATGCAGATGTGTAAATAATGAGTTGGTGATTTACTGCCTATTAGCTTTGGGGCTCTTTTTCTTTGTGACTGGCATTTTCTGGACCACTTTACATGAAGTCTTGAAATACAGGGGCCACTGCAACATCTTAATTCGAAATACCAGCTGCAGAGAGCTATGTGTCAGCACCATAAACAGGTATGTGTTACAAACTGCGGGTGATAATTCAGAAGGGAGGAATATTGTTTTGTAAACAGACTGTGACAAGAAAGAAGTAATACGAGGCTTTTACAAAATAATAAAAAAAATAAAAAACTCCAAAACTTAAGAATTTTATTAGATGTCTGTGAAGAGAACTGCCGCTGGAATTTGATTTGCTAGAGTAAGCAGCAATGTGTGAACAGCAATTTGTGCAAACGATGCATAAGGTAAGGTATGCCAGGGGAAACATGGCAGATTGCACAGAGTGGTCCAAAGCTGTGCACGGAGGGAGCAGGTGCAGCTACAGCAACTTCCTGGAGTTCCTGGTTCTGTGTGATACACACTCATATTTCTTACTACCAATGAGGTACGCAGGGAGCTTCATAACCTATATACTCCCTGCTAAAGTTTCCTTGTGCAATTATCCTCACTATTTCTGAGCAAGGTCTGATGCTTTGAGAGACAGACAGAGAAAGGAGAGAGTGTTTCCTATACTGATCATCACTAAGCCTGATGAAGTCTTTACAGGGTGTCTGGATGCAAACTACTTTTGCCAAACAGTTGTGGAAACACCACCAGAAACACAGAATGGGTGCTCAGAAAGCACTATGAAAACAACACTCAGCAAATTGTGGTAGATAAGAAGAAACATGCAAAATGTATTTCAAATCTGTGGAAATCAATTATTATTGTAATAATAACTCCCTAATTTAATCTAATTTGGACAGCAATCTCTTCTTCCAATCAAACTTTTCTCGGGCATTGCTACTCATAAGTGTTTGTTTGCCACGGGAGTGGCAAAGTCATGGGGACGGTTCATCTTTTTAACATGCTGTGTTTTAATAAAGCATTTTGTAGAAAGACACCAGTAGTTATCTCAGATATGCCAAATGTTTTATGTTAATATGGTCCATTGATCCAAAGCTACTTAGGCTTCCACTCACAGTTCAAGCCTCATCTCAAGTTTTGAAACACTATAGGCAAAGCGTCTAAACAGGCTGAGATAAATTACACTTCACCATGATGTAGTATTTTTTTGTTTGCTTTCTTTCAGACCTGACTTCTACCCCCCCTCTTATGAAGACAGCATAGATCCTGAAAAACAGACCGCCCCACTGCCAGTTGCCTCCATGTTAAAACAGCCAGAAGTTATCAATATAGCTCCACCTCCATACAGTGAAAGCAGTATCGAATTTATCAGTGAAATTAATGAGCAGGAACAGCCACCACCTTATGAATTACCAGTGGGGCAGCTACAGCACCAAGAAACAGCTGACCCTGGACAGAAGGCAAATTCTCACCCACCTGCACAAGAACAGTTGTCAACAGGATGCAGACAATCAGGAGACCTCAGAAAGGGCAATGCCTGTCAGAATACCAGAGATAGGCAGGGGAGAAATCCTGCATCTCTGAAGTGGGGGAAATTGGAAGACGTGTCAGTGATCTCTAAAGGGACATCCTAAGGAATCACTTAGAGGAGATACTGCCAGGCGAAGCACTGACCATTTATGTATTTGAGTGGAGTTGGAGGGGATACATATAAATGTACTCAGTATTTCAAAACAAAATGAATCTCTGTAGAGATAGAAAAGATCATGTTTATCTTGTAAATGTCAACATCACTGGCAGTAGGAGTTTCTTATGCCACAAGATAAATTGAGCATTATGCTGTTATCACTGTCCAATGTCTGTGCCTCATAAGGAGGTTGGGCTAAAAGTCCTCATTTGTGGTTTTGTAACAATGACTTGAGAAACCTGTTAACCCAGCTTTTATTTGGAATTTGTAATTTATTTGTTGTGACTAATTATTTTTGTACCATATATATTTTGACTTAATTTGTTTTATGTTGACATACTAATGGCTGGTATTTTACTTGGAGTTAATGAATAAATTTTGTATCTAAAACAAATTCCACATAATTGCTACGATAATACAAGGTATCTATCATTCAGGATAAGCATGGACTACAACACATATAATACACTTCCAACCTGCAAAAGAGACAGTTTATGCCTGCAGCTCCTCAAAGGGAACTAGTAATTGCAGGAGGAAAAACCTTCTGTGACTCACTCCTCTGAGATGTCTCTAAAAGCAGCTGCTTCCATTGCAGCTTCAGACTGTGAAAACAAAACAGTGGTCTTGCATCCTGCTTCTGGCACAAGTGGTTAGGGAACAAGTACCAGAAAGAGGACGGCTTGGTCTCATCCTTCCTCTGTTAGGTGTTTCCTTCCATAAAATCACCAAAGCAAATTTGCATCCAGGCTGCTGTTGTCTATAATTCCAGTTGACAAGAAAAATTTCATGCAGGTTCACTGAGATTTGTACCTGCATCACTGGCTGTAGGTGGAGTTTTGCTTTTTGCTGAAGAACTAGTGAAACAGAAAAGTTACCACACTTTCCTGATGCCCACGTGCGCTAATACTTTAGTATTATGGCTGCATCTACATTAGCTGTGGTGGTGATGGTGACAACATCTAAGGCCAAAAAAATAACAATAAGTAATTTTTTTTTCTTTTACAGAATTTAATCCTCTATGGAAAATACCTATAAACATCCTGATGATGTAAGGAGTAAAATAAGCTGGATAAAATGGTGTAGAGATACTACAGTGAAAGGAAAATCAATCCAAGTTGAGGAAGAAAAAATTATTTAAACAGTCACAGGCTAAAAAAGAGGCCCTGAAAAAGAAGCTGACAAAAGATGCCATTCACATGTAAAGATTTTAAAAAGTGATTGAGAAGTGGCACAGCACAAAGGAGAACAGCACAAGTCAGAGGAACACTGCACATTATCTCCAAAAGAGCTGATGTAAGGATCTCCTGTCAAGTGGCCTTGCTAGGGTTGTCTCCTAGCACTACCATACCCACACCCAAAAATCCCTTACTTATTCCAGAGGCCAGGATCCTGAAGGCTGTGTGCACTGCACAAGTGTTGGTGCAGGGATCAATCACAGCAGGTGAGACTGGTTAACCAGGAGATGTCCCATGGCAAAACGCTTGTCCTGTGCAGGTTCAGCATTTTGTTTTTTTTTTATTTCTGGAAATCTAAATTTCCATGAGGTAGCTTTTAAAGCAAAACTGCAGGAATGGGAAATGATTGAGACTACAGGCAGCTCTGAGAGCAAGTTCTGCCGGAGTACTGCTGAAGCTGGCTCTAGGACCAGTTGGCTATAGGAAATACATTCCGATCCTTTCCTTATCTTTCCACAGGTTAGGGATAATCAGGAAAAGGTAATCCTGTCTTCTTTCCCTGCAATCTCAGGGCAGTCCTGCAGTGTCCCTTTTCAGCTCTACCCTTCTGCAGATGTCGTGAGGTCTCAATGAATCAAAAAATGGGAACATAACCGTTTCCTCGGTCTGCAATATGGAAGAAAGCATTTGAGACATGAAGGAGAAGGAAAAGGAAAAATTAAATAGCTAATATTTTATTCAATATGATCTGGTTTACAGTTTGTCTTCAAAGCTAGTTATTTTTTTGGCTAAGAGCTTAATGGAAAATAGTGTGGGAAAATAGCTTAAAAAATTCAACAATCTTAAAGCAGCAAAAGCTTTTAAATGGTTTGCTTTTGATCAAGCTTAATAGCATGAAGTCACTGTTAACAAGAATAAAGGCTGGAAGTTTTAGATTCAACAGCATTTTCTTTGGCCTGAAGGATATCACACAATCACAGAATGACTAGGTTGGAAAAAACCTTTAAGATCATCGAGTCCAACTGTACCCGCTCTTTCCTATTCCATATCCCTGAGCACCTCATCTACCCATCTGTTAAATATACCCAGGGGTGGTGACTCAACCACCTCCATGGGCTGCCTGTTCCACACCCCAACAACTCTTTCAGTGAAGAACCTTTTCCTAACATCTAATCGGAACCTGCCCTGGTGCAGCTCAAGGCCATTTCCCCTTGTTCTACCACCTGTCACTTGGCTGAAGAGACCATCATCCACCTCTCTACAACCTCCTTTCAGGACATTATAGGCAGCGATAAGGTCCCTCCCCAGTCTCCTCCAGACTAAAAATCCCTCAGTTCCCTCAGCCACTCCTCATAAGATTTGCCCTCCAGACCCTTCACCAGCTTGGTTGCCCTTCTCTGAACATGCTCCAGGACCTCAATGTCCTTCTTGTAGTGTGGGGCACAGACCTGGACACAGTACTTGAGGTGCAGCCTCACCAATGCTGGGTACAGGGGCACAATCCCCTCCCTATACCTGTTGGCCACACTGTTTCTGACACAAGCTAGGATGCTGTTGTCCTTATTGGCCATCTGGGCACACTGCTGACTCATAGTCTGCAGTCAGCCAACACCCCCAGGTCCTTCTCTGCTTGACAGCCGTCCAGCCACTTTTCCCTAAGCCTGTAGTGCTGCACGGGGTTGTTAAGTCCCAAGTGCAGGACTCTGCACTTGGCCTTATTGAACCTCATCCCATTGGTCTAAGCCCATTGGTCCAGCCTGTTCTGGTCTATTTGAAGAGAGAGAGAACCTCCCTACCCTCAAGCAGATCGACACTTTCCCCCAGCTTAGTGTCATCCACAAATTTTACTGGGGCTCTTCAGCCTTGAGAAAAGAAGACTGAGATCTCATCAATGCTTATAAATATTTGGTTACAGGTTGGACCACAGGAGGTTGTGATTTTTTACCACACAGGCTTCAATCATCTTCTCCTTAGCATCAACTGTTTTGAGTGGAGTCAGTGTGGTGGGTACCATGATGATAATTACTGAGCGATATCTCCCTGTCACTATCTCGACCCTCTTGTATTTTCTCTCCCCTGAGGAGGGCAGTGATTGAGCAGTTCTGGAGGGCACCTGGCTTCCAGACAGGGTGAACCACACCAAATATTTTGCTACTTCTAGTCCCATTGGTGCTACTCATCTAGCATTCTCAGTGACTCAATCTCAGCTATTTTGTTTTTGTAAACTGTTAGTGCAAGTTATGTCAGAGTCACAAATTCACCTTTACTCATCCTTAGTGTAATCATTTATCTTAGATCATGACAGCAGCTACTACAATACAGTCATCAAACCGATGAGATTATAGAGAGTTTTCTTCAATAATGAACAGTATTAAACATTCTTAGACTACTCTACTTTCCCAACTTTAATTCCTCTTTCTCTTTCTCTTTCTCTTTCTCTTTCTCTTTCTCTTTCTCTTTCTCTTTCTCTTTCTCTTTCTCTTTCTCTTTCTCTTTCTTTTTCTCTCAAATCCACTGATTTGTGCTACTGGTAGTATTTCACCACATCTCTCTCTTTTCATCTGAATCCAGAAATTTAACCTTTCCTTATCTTGTCACCTGCTGCCTCTATCTCTGTTCCCAGGACCCACCCAAGCTCTGTCTTGGTCACATCTCTGCTAATGTAGCTTTAAATTGATTTTTCTCTATGAATTCCTCTTTCTCCTCTTCCCCCGCTGTGCTAGGAGTATAACTTTGTACTGCTGAGTACAGAAAAATTTGAGGTTTTGGGACACAACATTACTGTTGAAGTAAACTTTTGTGAGGTCATAGCTGAACTTGATAAAACTGCCAATCCAACAACAGCCACAGAAGAGCCTGGGTTTCTGTCATAGCATTTAGATGCCATGGTAAGACAAAAACGTTAATAATAGCTTCCCCTCTGCTAGATATTATGGGGTTTTTTTATACATTCATATATGTTGCTCTTTTCCAAGCATTTACCTTTCATGTTAGTAAGTAAAAGACCTCAGCAAATGCAGCACACTTTACGAGGTTATGGCTACAGTCCTTCCCCAAACACATCAGATATAAAGACGCAGGCTGTACATCAGCCTTACAAAGTTTTATTAATCTTGAAGAGAAAAGCAATTATCTGGTAGAAAATACCAGTTTCATTTTATCAGTATCATCAGTAATCATAGAAAAAAGGGATGGTGAGTGGATTTGGAGTTAGGCTAGGTCTGGAAGCCTGCTGTTTGAGAGATACTCAAAACCACAGAAAATGACCTTTTCTTCATTTCAGTACAGAGGCACAACTGTTGTTCAAGAAGACTGCCTTCATGAAAGCAGACTGCCATCTACTGCAGCTTCTGCTCTATCGACCTTCTGATAAAAACACAAGTATGACTCCTCATGGTCCTGATTTGCTTCTCAATGACTCCTTCTACTGCATCTTGAAAGACAACCTGGCTTCAGTGCATCCCACTTTCCAAAGTGCGAGTCCCAGTTCCCAAAGCTTGGTACTATAACTAGTTCACCATGTGATCAAAAATGTCTTATGCTAGTGTGTATCCATGCTTGACTGAGTGTGATCTGTTAGTTAGAAGCTTGCTAACCTGCACCTGGATGAGTTCAATCTATAAGAGAAATAAAAGATTAGATAAATATGGTTTCTGTAAAGATGAAATCTCTATTCTATTCTTGCATTCCAAAGTTGATGCCCAAACTGTCTGAGAATGCCATGGTTACCTCAAAACAAGGAAAAATCTTTATAAAAAATAACTAAAGGCTTAAAATATACTTTTTGTTTGTGGGAACACTTAATGGTAAGTGAGAACATTACTATCTCATGGTTTTAGAGTAAATTAAGTAGATAATGTAATTGTATTAAAGGCAGCTTTATTAGGAGGCTTGAAAGTGCAGCGTGTCTTGTCAACAGTTACATATAAAGACAGAAATATAGCATTACTCTTTATTGTGTACTAAGTGCCATATCAATTTTTTGAAAGAAGTGTTGAAAGAAATCAAAACAATTTCCTTTGCTGCAATAGTATATAAATTGCACTAAAAACTGACAACCACAATGAACTGCAACACACTGCAAAGAGGCAAGTTGCACAAAGCCCCCTTGACATGACACAAGTGACCACACTTTCCAAGGAAGCAAAGCTTTCAACCAACTCACATGCACAGTGTTTTTGTTGTTCTTCAGAGTACAGCATGGTAACTAGAATTGCAGTATCACTTCATAAGCAGAAAAACGCTGATGTCCATATCCCCAATATCCTTCTCAGATCTGGGCCAGGATGTCTCTTCTCCCTTTGCACTCCCTAAATTTTTATTCTATGATCCACTGTTACATGAAATCTAACAGAAACTGCACCTAACTGGTGAATTGGACACGTGTTTCTATTTCATTCATTAGCCTATGTTTTCATTTCCTCTTCATTACACAATTCAATTACCACTTTGTGGTAAGCGGAGCATGGATATTCCAAAGATTTACAAAATTTCCATAGTATCTCCTTCATGAAAAACTACTGAACTTTCAGTGATTACCTTGCAAATACAGTAAGCACCACCATCTGCCAATATGAGGAATATTGCAAAAGACAGCCAGATTCCACACCCAACATTGCTGGAAGGACACAATCAGCTTACACAGCACTTTGGAGGGAAAAAAACAGAGAGTCAAAAAATCAGGAAGATCTGAAGGCACAAGTCACATTGATATACTTTAAAAGCAGGGGTAAAAAATAATTATGGGATAATCCCTTTTTTGGGAGCATGTGCAAGTGCGTATACAACACTGCTGCCACCGTACATCTGTGAGCAACAGGAGAGGCTGGAGAGGGGCAGTGCTGTCAGGTGAGGAAATGCACCCTTTGCAAACATGCCAGTACACAGCTCTGTGCCTCAGACATGGTCTCTATATGTACTCGTAAGCCTCAGACATGGTCTCTATATGTACTCGTAAACCAACAAGAAGGTGACAACGATCCCGAACAATATTCACCAAGCATGCCTTTGCAGTTCCTGCACCTCTCTCCCAAACTGAAATTTCCCCAGCATTCAAAACCAAGAAGTTTTCTTCTTCTGTCACATCACTGACAATATTTGAAAGTTAAGGCCTCTTTCTTTGGTTATACTGTTATATAAAATTAAGATATTGCGGGCAAAACAAAAAAGTCAATACACTATTGTATTTGGACATCAATGCAAACGAATATGCTCAATATTATACTGAATTTTCTTCCCACTCTACCTCTATCCCCAAGAAAACTTTTAAAATCATACAAGGCACAAATGGCTAACATGTTTCAGCAAGGTCCTGTCTCTCCCTTGCTGTTCCTCTTATGGCCCTGGTTTAATATTTTCTGTGGCCTCAGGTGATGACAGTGGGTCCCTTTCGCCCTGTCCTCCCATGAATCTGAGATATTTTCAGTGCGATTGCTATTAGAGGACTCAGCACAGCCTAAAAAGGAGAAAAGACATGGAATTACACAAGGCAAAAATATCAACGGACATTTATATTTATAAATCCCCCCTTTTAACTGTGCAATTATATATAGTAAATAAATTATTAGTAATAAACACTGACACAGTTTCTATGCTGTCATACTTGATATAATTATCACACTGAACATATGCTTTGTGAAGTGTTAAACTGAGTAACACTAAGCTATGCATAAAAGAGAAACCAGTAAATACATAGTACAGATAATGTCTCAGCATAACAGGAATGGTGGGGTTGTGAAATCTCCTGTACCTAACAACCTGGAAAACACAAAAGTAGAATTATTTCCATTCTGATGAGTGGAAACCACATAGATTCTTTTTAATTCCCATGTACACTTAATCGGGGGTTGAGAAGATACTAGAATAATTACCTTAACAGAAACCAAAATAGATTTTTTCAGTAATAATATCTGTAGTTGTATTAAAGAGGATAAATTCTGACAGAAGTGTCACGAATTCTCAAGTTCCAGGGTTCAGATCTTATTAAACGGCCTTATGTATGAAACTACTCAAACAGGTTAGTGCAGATAATATCTATGATAGTGCCATATGAAAACCAGTAATTTTTTTTTCAACTGGTAGCTGAATCTTCTCTCAGTTATTCAAATAATATGTAAAGACTGGCAGAACTGAGTTTTTTTGTGAAAAACTTTTCAGAGAATCATATATTTGACTGCCAAACTAGTAAGGCAATTGTTTGATCCTCCAAGCAATTCCCCCCGCAACCTCTTCTGGCTATAAACCTGTCAGATTTAAAAAATTAAATCAAATGAAGCCATAATTCTGGAAAGTTTACATTTACAGATATCTTTTATATAAGCTTTATACAATCAATACTTTGAACATGTTTCAGCCACCAATGTATGACATTCTGACAGTATGAAGTGTTTGCTTTATTTACATAAATGGCAAGACGGTTAAATCAAGAGCGAGGAGACAAACTAACCGTGCAAGCACAGTTATGGAGTAACATCATGAACATCACTGGTGTCAAGTGAGTTTATCATCGAAATTCTGCATAAGTGGGAGCAGTTTAACATGTTATTGTTCAGAATCTCCATATTTGTAGATATCTATCTTCTGAAAAATCACTGAGGCTGAATACATGTCCATTAAAGTCAAACATACTTAGAGAAGAATAATAACCACAGCACAAATTTGCATTTGTGGGCAAGTGCTGCAAAAGTAAATACATAAACGCGCCAGTTTATAAGGTCTGAACCTTAACATTCCTTCCCTCCAGCAGTATGAATTAAGGAGACTTCAAAGAAAACCAAAGCATTTTAAGTCCCTCTGACATCCCCTAAGATATGTCTTCCCTATTATTCTAAAAAGCACAAGAAAATTCAACAAGCAAACCTACTGAACAGCCTTAGTTGACCTTTCTTTCTCAAGCAACAAATGCACTCTAAAAGAAAGAACCAAATGCAAAGCCCTACATGATGCTTTGAACAAAACACAAAATCAAATGGGTTTATGTGACACCCATTTACATAAACAATTTAGCTGCTGATGCTCTTTTGCCAAGTCATTCCAATTACTTCTAAATATTATGCTCCTTACAATCATGCTGCTCAACAGATAAAGTCCTCCTTCAGTTCTTTCCTCTCACACTTCAATTTAAGCACACAGTCTTCATCCCACATATATAAAAAAAAAAAACCCAGAAAGTGCATTTTCTTTGGAATATATCAACAGAACAGAGTAACAGGAGCCAGAGCCACACATGCATTTTACAAACTCCTTTATCTCTGCAATGTATGGCTTACATTTCAGTTGCAAAAGATAAAGCCTAGCCAGAAATTATTCGCAGTTAATATTACTCTAAAAAGACTTCTATATCATAAAGATACCTTAGCTTTATTGTATTTTTTCAAATGATTCTTTCTACTTGTCCTAGTTCAGCAAGAGGTTATCACTGTGTGGGGGGATCAAGGCTGTGTATTCTACACCCTCTATTCATTCCTCAAGAATAATGGACCATTTGCAACAGTTGTCCAGAAAGTCGTTAGCCCCTTCACACTCAGCCTGAGGGGGCGTGGGTGCTAATGGGCCATCAATGGTCCAACCATACCCCATGACTCACCGTTAATTACCCATTGTGTGAGTCCCCGCCCTGGGGGAGGGACTGGGTGCTCCCTGAGGATATAAAAACAGGGCTCAGAGACCTTAAGATTCTCTTCGTTGGATCTGGAGGAGCAGCGGAACCTCGACAGGAGGAAGCCATCGCTCTCGACCGGACTACAACCATCGCTTCTGGCCGGGCCACAGCCGTCATCTGCAGCAACGGACTCTTCACTTCTTTTTGCTTTGGACTTGGGAGAGCCACGTGGATCTCAGCACCGGGGCTAACAAACCCCTTTGGGCTTGTGCCCTGGGACACTGGGTTTACTGCTGGGTTTTGGTGAGTTGAAAGCAGGTTGTTCTCTTTGTGTCAGTGTTTGTATGGTAATATCTTTCATTAAATTGTAACTCTGATTTATAATCTCTCTTGTGGTGGGTCCATTTCTCCTGCCGGTTTACCTCTAAACCAGCACAACTACTTAAGAAATTGTAAAACTTTACTAGTAACGTGTCAACTCAAAATGGCAAATGCAATCACTCCTTACATTAACAACATATTTATCTCTTGGAAACTGGGAGATACGGCATGCTATCCTTTAGATAAAATTTAAGAACTAAAAACTATTGGTTTTCAACCAAATTCAATCAGAATTTTGCTTTAGTAATAACAGATGTTATACCTCTAAAAAATTAAGTGGTAGGAATGAACATTCATTCCAGGAAATATATCAAATAAGCAGATAACTAACATAAAGCAAGAAAATATCAAAAGCCTTGGCTTAATAATAATCTGTAACAGAGTTAACAGAGGTGTAACATTCCTGCTTGGAACATGTAGCTTTTTTTTTTTCTTTTTTCAATCGCTGTGACCTTGCAAGAAAATTCCATATAACTCCCTTTCTTCTAGTGAAGTTCTCAGGTAGTATTTGCCCTATGATGTATCCAATTTAATTAGACGCTAAGGCAGGGCCAAAATGTATCTGCTTGAAGGTTAAAAGCTCAGCGTGTGTCTGGAGACAGCATGAAGTCACCAAAGAAGGGCTATAATTTAACATTTAGAGCTCTCCAAAGAGAGATGTGCCAATTGCTTTCCATCTCTGTATCTTCCCCCTCTAAAATTTGCTGTCAAACCCCAAATTGCACTTCTTCCACTGCTTGTCTATTAGATTTAATATCAATTATAATACTTTTCCAGTTTGCAAAGGCAGCCTTGAGAAAAACATGCTTGCAGGTTGCTTTGAAATTACCAGAAGCAGTAATTGCTAGGGTGTGGTGTTATTATTTTATAAATTATGATAAGCTTTGAAGTGTCACATAAGATTCAGAAATCCTTTAATCTCTTAACACCTGAATTCACTCTCAGTCCTTCTCTTTTTATCATTTAAACGTTGCAGGGGATGCTGCTCTGACAGGTCAGTATAACTGAGACAGCTCCAAGTCCTGGAACAAGATCACACAGGAAATGAGGGGTGACTCCTTCCTTTCTTATCGCTTCCTCTTCCCACTGTCATCTTCTCTTGCTGCACGTGACCGCTTAGAGCTGCTGTTTGCCCTCTCTAACCCAAGCAACAGAATCTATACCACATGAACTGAGGGAAACAAAAAGAAAGGCAACAGAGAGTGGCAAATCCCACAAAATGTGTTTTACCTTACCTATTAGAAGTTACTGCTTTGGTTGTAATGAGCTTTAAAAGTCAAACCAATACAGTTAGAAAGCAACGCTGAACTGATGAAGAGACACAAAGAATGGACTGAAAGAACTACTAAATGAGCTCAGCACTAAGATCACACAGCCTGACACCACAGCTGTATCTCCTGCACAGCTTCTGCCATAACGTCTCAATAAAACTCACTCAGCTTAGCATGCCTGCTTAGGTCTTGCATTCCAAAAAACAGAAGTCTTTGGAAATGTTTATGCCACAGCTACCCACCTCAGACCTAAACGGTGTGGATAATATTGTTCATCATGGAACCTGATTGGCTGGACTGGCTCTCTAACATCCACAGTACTGGTGGCATTCAGTTTATTACCATGAAGCAGCACACTTGACCTCTCTACTCTTCTGTATGGCCTGCCTGCTAACTCAAATAAAATTACAATAAAGGTCAGCAGGCCAGCTGTTCTGCTCCTAGCAACAGAGGGGGTGAAAAAGACAGCAGGAAAATGTAAACCATGTGATGCATGGAAACATTTACATTTACAACATATTCGTTCTTTTCTACTACATCCAAGGAGCTATGAGTGAAGATTAAATTTAATGAACTCATTTTCTCAATTCCTGAAATATTTTATAATTACTGACACAGGAAGTATTTTTCTGATATAATAGGAAAACAGATTTTCCATTCCAGTTCCAGCTGATTCCAACTAGGCTCACTGGAAAGCTTTGGGCAGAACCAGAAGCTAAATTACCTGAATAGCACACACATGCTGTGTCACCGAAGAGTGTAATCAAACAGATAGAAACCTCCATGTCCCACATCCCCACAAAGAATGATTTATCTGGACAATACTGTATGCTTTAATAGACAACGCTGTACTTGTCTAAGGCTCTACATGCTTAAAGACCAAATGTTTCAAAAATAAATGAAGAGGCAGTGCTTCTCCCACAAACTGCACTTGTCCTTAGGGTTGTAAGAGTGTCCTGACAGAACCATACAGAAACCTGGGACACTTGGGTATTATTTCAGTTCCTTGATATTGGACAAACTTACAACACAAACATTCACTTAGCATTTTCTATCTATCTATCTTAAAAAAAATCATATGTAATCATATTCCTTTCATATACTGACCCACAAAAAATCAGTTTATTTTTTCCTCTTCTTTCCATTCTAAAATTGTTTCAGAAATTCAGCCTTTGATTATAAAGACACCTTTTATCCCAATAATTTATTGTTTTTAACTGGCATGCCTTTTTTGGACAAAAAATCCACAGAAACCAGTCCTACCCCAAGATCTTTGCTTGGTTGCTCATAATTTAATGATTTTGTAGCTAACTTGCACACACAGTTCATTGTCTACTGCAAAATTGACTGTATAATTTGTGATTCATGGCATCCCATTTAAAGAGTACCTGATAAAGACTGCACACATCTACGGCAACACCTGTTTATTGCTGTGCAGTTAATGTAATGAATAACAACATGCTGTACACAGATACAGTTAGTCCATATTAAGAACAATCAAGAATATTTACTACAGTATTACAAGGGCACTTATGCTGCTACAGCAGCACAACCATGTTGTAAAACACACTGGATTTACAAATAAATCAATTCAGAACAACCCTGCGTAATGAGTCATTTCTTTCTTTGTCCTCATATATGAAACTTCCTGTTTTAATCTTATCTAAGGTCAGTAATATACAGGTGGCTAGACAAAGGACAGTAAGATATTAACCATGTGTCAGAATCTGCAAATAAAGACTACTAAGTTGATCTATAAAATGAGTCTACAAAAAGAGCCCAAAAGGCCAATAAACTCTTATTAACTCTTATTTTAGTATTTCATGCTTATTTAAATAGCTCCACATATTTGATCTACACATAGTTTAGCACAGCTAATAACTCTATTAACTTTAGGAAAAAACACATACCAATGCTTAAAGATTCAAGACTTCAGATAGAAGTCTGTCATGTGTTATAACGACTAAACTTCCTGAAATTGCTAGCTGGATGTTGATTTAACTAGTGAAAACTAAAGAAGTAATCTTTTAAAGGATATTTTCCAAGTTATCTGGAAGGCAACACTTGCAGGAATGCACAGTGATAAAGGCAGTGACAAGGAGCATCAAGAGGGTGGTCTTCCACTCTAAAGAGAATATATTCCAGTCTTAGAAAAGCATTGGGCCTTGTTTTCAATACTTCTTTAGCCTCATTAGAATTAGATTCCATCACCACTATAAATTATGTTGTTTTAAAATGCTTACATTATTTTTTAAAAAAGTACTTTGCACAGACCATGATAGGTATTTTTCTTTTTTTGCTCCTGATTTTCACTCCTATTGATAATGGCTTATAGGAAGAACTGAACTACTAATAGAAAAAAGTAGCAACTCTTTATCTCCCAGGTCATCATGAAACTGTTTATGTCAATTTTTTCCAGTGGATCACTCAAGAGCCAGAATCCACTGCTATTCATATTTATTTATGACCTCAGATTTATAATTATTGGCATATTTTACTACTTTTCCTTGAAATCTTATTTTGTTGTTCAGGCAGCTGTCTATGCTTAATTTGTTCTAGGTGGAAAGTATTACCAATTACTTGTACGAAAGATATTACTAAAATAAGATCTGGGTGACCCTTGCATTTGTCATTAGCTACTGTTTGGCCCACATATAAATTGAAAGAAAAAAGCCTTGCTTTTGTCTGGTTACAGGAATGTTCTTATATAAACTCTAATGTTTTGAAGGAAAATATATCTTTCAAAGCAATAAGGCCTGAACTTTATCAAATCCTCTCCTGAGAAATTTTTAAAGACTTTTGTATTTTGCCATTCTCTGCCTGCTCCACTTGCCTGCTGTGGGTCTGTCCCCTGCACAATGAGGACACTGCCTACTGTGTAGCTACTCTGTGTGTCTCCTATGCAGCTCCATTCTTGGTGCTCCCAGAAAAGTTTGTGTTTGGTACTGGCGAAGACACTAGACCTTGCAGTAGACTTCATGCACCTCTCTCAAGCATGTCCACTCAGATCAGAGATGAAATACAAGAGCAGGTCAGCAAATTCCTCATTTTCTGAGGATCTGGGTCACATTATTACAAGATTACTGAAAGTCCAGTGCAAACCCCTAAAATAAAGTCTTAGTCTATCTTATCTTCAACGACTTCAAGTAAGTAATAAAAAGAACTTATTTTCACTTTATCTACGCCTTGTCTACACGGCACAAAGAACCACAATTAAAATAGCTTAATTGCAACCTGCAACTTGTGCTGTAACTAAATTGACACGGCTGTGATGCACTGACCTTGGCTGGCCACCAGGTGCTCACCAAGCTGCGCTGTAGCTCCCTTTCATTTCACAATGACCTTGGCATCTGCACAGCTTCTCCCATGTATTCTCACTCCTCCCTCCCTGCTGTTGTTTTTTACCCTTCTTAAACATATTATCTCAGAGGGGCTACAGTCATCACCAATTGGCTCAGCTTTGGCCAGTGGTGGGCCCTTCTACGAGCCAGCTGGTACTGGCTCTGTATGACACAGGGTCAGCTTCTGGGGTTTTCTCACAGAAGACACATGCCCCACTACCAAAACCTTGCCATATAAACCTAATAATGTAGCAAATGCAAATAGGATTGTAATAGTATTCTTCCTTGAGCAAAATTTATTTCTGTTCCTGCTAGCTTTCTAAACCTGGATGTACAGAAAAATAATAAAATTCATAAAATTCATCCTTTACTCTGTTAGAAGCTTAAAATTACAGGTATTCAATCCAATGACATACTGTAATTGCAAACTGTCACTTCAAGAAAGAGGAAATAAAACTAATAGATCCTATCTGCAGGTATGGAGTCAGCAACATTTACTGAAAAATTGAAGCACTTTTCATGACTGACAGACAATTGTTTAACAGTACAAGAAGAAACTCACTAAACAAAAATCTGGTGAAAAAATAATGTCAAACATTTACCTAGGGTTCAAATGCATTTGACAGCATTTATGCTCTGGGACATTTGCATTTGCATTCCAGTCATGAATACACAACTACATGGGACTTCAAATTACAGGGTTTTGATTTACTACAAGCCAAATCTTATCCCCTCTTCCATGGACCACCCTTAGTCCACCCTTGTTTATGACATCAGGAAGGTGTTTTACTGGGAAAAACATGGGAGTGTAAAATGTGATTTTTATTACAAACTGGTTTAGGCGTCTCTGGACTGCACTGAAACTTGCTCTTAATGTTCACTTCTTAGGAAAGAGTCTGGTTATGATGTGAGATAATTCTCAGACAGCTGCAAGTCTTTTCCTTACAAGGAATCCCCATGCTGTTTAGACTATGGCATCCATATTTCCTAAGAAATCCCTGTGATGCTATAACTGATACACATAAAACCTGTGTAAAAAATAATTATCTTTATTTTAATATTTTTCAATTACTCAGAGTACAATACTTACCAATAAAATGAGGGAAAAATAAACTAGCATGGCTTCTCCTAATAGACTAAAAGTCACTGCCCGGCATTTATTAGCAGGCATCTCGACCCTTGATATTCTTCTTGTATTAGACTTTACACAAACACATTAAGATCGCTCATCCTGACTCAAAACGTGTACAGTCATCATGATTAGGGAAATCATCCACAAACACAGTAAAAAGGGGTCAAAGTGCTGCATATTCCTCCTGATTAAAGACGAAAACCTGTAGCCATTGTTATAACAGAGGAAGTGCATTGATAATCGACTTCCTGCAGTGCTATTGCATTACCTGTGGTTCCTTACTGTGTTGGCTTGGATCCTTTTCATAACTCTCTGCATAGATCCGCAGAGTAGCTCTCACGTGGCTAGAAGCACTCATTCTGAAGATAAGCCTGGAAGCATCTGAAAAAATAATCCGCAGTCCCTATGGGAGAAGAAGGAGCAGCATATAGGTAAGGTGGCAGTCAGTACCTTTACAAATCACAATTCACTGCTTTAAAATAAAACGTGAAAGGAAGAACCATTTAGTTTGGACATCTCATTCATTACTCTTCTCTGACCTCTTTTACTGCCGTTTTTATTTTCTTTAGCTTACTTGTTCTGTGTGGCAGCACCCAAAATCAATGGTCTGAGAAACAGTTATAAAATCAGCAAGGACCGGTGACCTAAGAAATAGATATAGGCTCCCTGGATCAAAAGCCAGTTGTCGGTAGTGAATACAGAAGACAGTTGCTACCACTCACAGACCATGTATCAATATGATTACTCTCTCAGCAAGTCTGTAGTACAGTCTGGGAAACTTAACTTTAGATGTTCACCTAAACAACACCTAAAGAGAATTATGTGAGAATTAAATATGTGAGAATTAATTTCTAGTACGCTAATTAATGTACATGAACTCTGTGTAGAAGAAAAAAGGATTTACTGTTAACTGTGAATTTGCTCTTTGTTCTCATTTTCACATCTTTTCTCTTTCCTCTTCACCCCTTTTTTCACCCATATTCTTCTACAGACCACAGGCCACATACTCAGTTCCACAGCCAACAGTCTTTTCTGTACAGAAAGGCCATTAAGGGCAAATAACCAAATTACACAGTTAAATAACTGTAGTGTTTCAATACCCTAGCAATTCTTACATGCAGTGTAGTTCCTTGTGTTCCTTAGATATTCACCTCAGCTAGCACTGAACTTTACTTATGCTTTTAGGCCAATTGTGGGGAAATGACTAGTGGACAAACTGAAATCCTTGCTACTTTTGTTTAAGGGGCAGTAACACATTTAAAAAATGAACTGAGAGGCATTTTACTCTTCAAGTTCCATCAGCAGCTTGAGATGGCACTGATGTTGGCTGCAATGTGCCCAAGTATAAGTAAAAACTTTTCTTTTCCCAAGGTATGCGCCAAAACATCTGCAGCACTATGTAAAGCATTGTTTGATAGATAATTGCATAATCACAGAATGGTTTGGGTTAGACTTTTGAAGGTCCAGTCCAACCTCCTACAATAAGCTAGGACTTAGACTCAGAGCTGCATCCAATCTGACCTTGAATGTTTCATGGGTGGGGCATTTATAACCTCTCTGGGTAACCTGTTTCAGTGTTTCACCACTTTCATTGTAAATAATTTCTTCTTTATATCTTGTCTAAGTCTGCCATCTTTTAATTAAAACCCCTATCCCAAATACACAACATTAATATCAATCAGCTTTAAGAGAGTGGGAATGGAGTCTAACATGCACACAAAATGAAAGTAAGGACGTTAGAGCATGTGACTGTATTCCTTCTCAACAACTAAATGGGTATTTTACATGCTGATGCCAGGACTAACAACTCCCACGATGACATGACCAGCAAGACCACCTGAATACTCCATGTTTATCTTGTAATAACACAATGTCACTTGGTTTAGTACACCTGAATTCTCACCTATCATTCAATTATGGTCTTTGGTATGAAAAGGATTTATACACATTCCCCATAACTCTTCCTATAACTTTATGGTGCAAAAAAAAAATGCTCCACCAAACTACAGCAACTGCAGACAGCTTTATGTGATAGTTAATGGCACTTAGGATGTTATGCAATGTATACTGAGAGACACACCATCAGCACTCTGACAGATCACTGTGCTATTTTTGAGCTTATTATTTTATTCATTTTGCATTTCTCAGCAACAAAGAACTGACAGCACTTATTTTTACACATACATGATGACAGCTAGTATTTGTCTGTAAGGCTAGGATTCCTGCCATACAGCTGAAAATACTGGAAACAGTGACTTCAGCACTAGAGAAGTTTTTCATTCAGGAAGGCCACAGAAATTGACAAGAGCTATTAAGCTTTTCTATTCCTTACTGTTTTCTGGAAATTGTACCTAAAAGCTGTGAGTTATAAACATTTGTTAAAAACAAAACCAAGCCAAACCCAGAACAAAAAAAAACCCCTATTATCAAATAAATATAAAAGAGCACTGGCTGGAAAATAATCTCTGACCAAACAGATTTTCCCCACTTGTTACAGAATACCCAGTCTAATATATGAGAGATTTCCTTTTTTTAGATTTTTTAACTTTTGTGGTCAGCAAGGTCGAAGCAAGGAGGTGAAATTTCAAGCAGCATACTTACTGTTTCGAACGATGGTATTTTTTTCATCTGACATAAGCTCAGTGAATTTAATATTTATTATACGGAGCATGTCTTCTCCATGAAACATAAAATTTAATATGCTGAACTTTGAAATCAATGAGAAAAAAGAAGAGTAACAGTGAAATGCCTATAAGACAGAGTAACTTCCTTTTTAAATAAAATAGATCATAGTATTTGTCACTAACACGAAAAATGTTTTCTTGTGGGAACAGATTTTTTTGTTTTCTGGGAGGAAGCAGATGAAAGGTTCAGTACAGCTCCCACACTGAACATCTGCAGATAATTATTTTAGGCCTGCTAATCGGTATTACTGAGTTGTGTGGAAACTCCCAAATAACATTATGTTCCACTGATCTTGAAGCTGATGTGATGGATGTGGAGCTTCACAGGTAAATAAATACCTGTGAAGCTGCACATCCATCAGCAGGATCTTTAACTGGGTTGTAATGTAAAATGCCTTTTACATTCTTGATAGCATAGAAAACTCATTATGAACATGGCCCAGAAGGCACACAGAATGGATCATCTGTGCCAGAGAAGTCAAACATGCCCACATATGGTACAGTCCACTGAAGTCGTCTATGTGCTGTTGCCTGTTATCTGTTGTAGATAATGCCCTTAATTATACAAACCCTATGGGGCACCAAACACAAGAAAATTTTAACATTTTTTTGGGTAATGTATAGCAAGAGGATATTCCAGACAGAAAACAGAAGAAAGGAAACAGTCTTTGTACACAACACATTGCATTGTTCAGGAAAGAGAACCCTCCCTAAATGTACATTGCTGTCAAAAAGAACTCCTTCCCCTCCTACATCCTGTGATGCTACCACCTCCATCTATGTACAGCAAATGCATGCCAAAACAGATGTGGATTATCTTATCCAGACTGAGCTAATCTCAAGTAGGAAATAAGGTATCTATCCAAGCAAACACCATCCTATAAATAAATGGAGAGGTTTACCAGCTGAATGTTAAAAGCAACAATGTTAGAGACAATATGTCAGCTGCAAAACTTCACTACTCCATCACTACAGCCATACCTGTCTTTTGGTCACGGTTCCATCCACAGGATCTATGTACTCAAAGCTGTCTGTTCTTTCCACAGTGTAGATATTGCTACCCACAGCAAACTGCTGATGGCTGAATGATTTGTCAGTGATCAAAGCTTCCAGGTCTCTCATTATGAAATATGCTGTTCTGGGTTCCAGTGCTTCATAATCAAACCTTGCACATATAAAAAACCATAGTGGAATCAAACATTAAGTCCCCTACCACTCAGAAAACAGTTCTGCTTTCACAGAACTCATACACTCTCAAGTATCAATTTACTGCTTAGGTCAAAAATCAAGAGTTGTACCACTGCACTAGTGATTACAAGTTAAGCCAACATTCACATGCAAGTCTGACCAGTATCAGTGTGCACCATAGTTCCACACAGGCCACCTGACTCTGAGTCAAGAGAAATCATTTAGAAAATGCACTGTTTCTAAAGAAGAAAATGTCACAGCTAGCTTTCTGAGATAAGGACACAGTGAAGAGCTCAACAGCCAAGTGGAACAGAGAACTTTGCTACAAGTTTTGAGGAACAGCTGCATGCAAAAGACCCTACAGATAAGTAAACTCCTTTGTATTAAGAGTACTGAGAGAGAGAGGCAGAAGCTAAGATGAAATAGCATTTAGAATTCACCCTTGGGAGACTTTAATAAAGAAAGTAAATATCTGGGTCTTTGGTAGAGTTTTCCTGAATTAAAAGTAGGCATAGTCCCAGTTCTCACTAAAACAAATAGAAGCAGCTAGAGAAACAAATGCAGGAGTAAATCTTGCTGCAATTTTGATGTTATTTCAACACCCTGAAACAATCTGTGCCTACAATTCCATAAGTAAATAATGCAAATCCTTAGAACATTCAATATCAGAAAATTCAATACCTGAAGTTTTATATGCTCACAGGTCTTTCAGTAAACTAGTGATTTCATGTGCGGTGCACTCATCAGAAGAAACCTGCCCACAGAACAGTGGCAACCTGTGCAGATTTTAATTCGGTGGGCAGAGAAAACGCACATCTATATGCAGCTGAGCAAAGCTAAACAAGACATGCTTTTAGCAGAATTTTCTTATCAACTGCATAAGCTCCTGTGCCTTTTCCTCATTTTTCCCACCTGCAGTAGTAGTGTCGACCAAATTTTGTCCAATGATCCCTGACAATCTCCTCCACGCTCTGCTTTCGAGCTGCTAGGATTGAAAGCCAAACTAGCACAGCCCATAGTCCATCTTTCTCTCGAAGGTGATCAGACCCTAAAGAGGCATACAAAAAGCACATTAATTTGTATCACTGCAAATCAGAAAACAAAGTAAAAGAGGCTGGACAAATTTCTTATTTAACTTTGTATGTCACGTAACAGTAATCAACAATCCTCAGCAACTCTGATATCATCCAGACAAACAGAACTATTGTTTAAAATCCCCCTATCGTGGGCAGGGACATCCTCCATGAGACCAGGTTGCCCAAAGCCCCATCCAACCTTCCTAATGTCTAATCTAAATTTACCCTCCTTCAGTTTAAGGCCATTACCCCTTGTCCTACTGTTACAAGCCCTTGTAAACAGTCCCTCTCTAGCTTTCATGACTCTTGCTTACTGACACACAGGGTGTTTTCACACCTCTGGTACTGTTTTCCAGAACTGGGATAGAAATGCAAAACCCTGGTCATGAACCAGAAAGTTCTGACAGTCAAACTGAACAGCAACTTCTTATTTCTGCAGATGTTCATCTTTTGAGCTACACAGAAATAATTTCCCCATTTCATGAAAAATGAACATTTCCAGAAGATTAATGACCTCCCATTAGGAAAAAAAAAAAAAGGAGAACCTGAAATTTTTTTTCTGAGACAAAAAGAAATACCCAAACCCCCCACAAGAAAACAGAGAATGGCACTTCTTTCTCTATATCTCTCAGTGGCAAAGATATTCAGATGCTCAGATCTAAATCCCTTCCTAGGTTTACATTTATGGAGAAATTGATCCAACAATGGAGACTAAGAACAATTTCAGAATACCCCACAGTATTTAACACATACACCCAGATATGTGAGGCAGAAGTCTAAGCATATTATCCGAATTCAAAAGATCACAGACTTGATCCTGCACTTCCATGACCACAGTGAGTAACAGACTACCCTGCAACAGACATGTAACATACCTTAACCAGAAATATTTCTGTGGAGCTAAACTCAGTCTGTTAAAATTGGAATGTATCAATCAGCAAAGCATTTCAATTTCTAAAAAGATGCTGCTTCATAGGAAGGTTTTTGTCTTCTCAGCAAGTGCCCTCTCCTTTTGGATAACATAGAACAAGCTTTTGTGATAATTTGTATCTAACCCAGACTAGCAAAAAATCAGAAGGAAGCACGCATGAGAATTAACACAAAGGAAGACCCAAGACACCTGACACTCAGTAGATATTGTTGACAGCTATATGAGCTAGCAGACTCTAAGAAAGTTGAGGAGACATCAAGTATGTGGTCACTGCTCTGGCATAGTAACACTAGAATTTGTTGAATATTTTAGCTGCAACCTTATCATTTTCTGTCAACACATATACTGAAACCCAGAGTACAAAGTAAGTGCAGTAATTCATAAGGTTTTTTTCTCCGTGAATTACCTACTGATCAGGGAGGCAACAGTCGGAACTAGCTGTGAACTTAGAAGATCCTTCAGAGGGGAATCTAAAAAGTGTTAAGTTGAAAACTTGTTTTATGAAATACTCTCTTTCCTAAAACACAAAAATCCTGTGGCAGCAAGACTGCTTTGCAGTGATGAGGTTTTACATAACAGCTTGCAAGGTCTACAGAGTCATCTGTCAAAATGGCTATGTTTTGTTACTGGCAGAGGACATTGTTCCCATAATACAAATTGATGCACTGAAGCTATTAATCCTGTGAAAAACTGTCAACAGAAAATTAAAGACATATAAGGAAAACAGCAAGACATGCTGAGAGCCACTAATTACTAGAGCTCAGTCTTGATGTCCATCTTTCATGGTAGCAGTTGCTACTCAAGACACATTTGCTAAGAGCCTGTGGTCTTGGGCCTGCCACAGCTCTGCATGCCACTTAATGCTTCTTGTGTTGTGTTCAACCCTGAGAGTGTAGACCTCCAACATCCTGAATATAACATTAAGCAAGTTAGCTAACAGAGAGTTAAGAAAATCCAAATTACTGTATCAGAATAATGTCCAAATTGCACAGGAAGGATTACTGAAGACTTGTGAAGAAGAAAAAGACTTACATGAAGATGAGTTCTGCGTCTATGATTTATGTAATGCAGAAGACAAGGACATAAAATACTGTCAATAGATATAAGAGCTAAGACAGCAATGTTCTTTTGCACTTGCAAAGTAACTGTCATGATAGTACAAACATCTCCTTTCTGACACCTTTTATCAGCCTTGACCTGTGAGCTCTGCAGCAATGGTAGTCTCCTACCACAGTGCTCAGAACTGCAGGCTGGTCCTCAAGGAGCTGCTGTAGAAAGAGAAACACTTCACTCTATTCCCTGTTTGCTGTCACAGCAGAGATTGCCTACTAATCAGACAAAAAAAAATATGCAGGGTTATTTATGAGTTCTCACAGCTTTGTAAATAGCTTCAGATAAGAAAGGAAAACAAATGTCCCTCCACAGAAAGATAGCTCTTCGGACAATCAAGTCCTCACCTTTTCTGCTTCCCTGTTGTGATAACATACTGGATCAGCTAACACTGCCCTCCACAGAAACATCAGGAATAAGTCAGCTTTACTCATATGCACTGCAGATTGCATGGTTACAAAATCACTGTTACGGTTCCCAGATAACAGTGGTGGTGCGGGTTTCTGCCACTGCCACCACATGAGACACCTAGAACAGAGCTGTCACTTCCCACCTGTGTCCAGTGTCCCTCTGGTAGCAGCCGTAAAAGTTGTCAGGTCACCAGGGAGCTGCATCTCACTGAGTACCAGAAGCAGTGGGGACTCCCTGCTGCCCATAAGGACAGGACCTGGTCAGCCATGACCTGCCCCAGCCCCTGAGTAGGCTCAGCAAGATGGATGAGCATCAGGGCAGTCCCAGCCCAGTACATCGGGTACCTCCCTGGGGATGAGTGTCTGTGGGTAGGCCCAGCCTGGAGGACCCACAGCAGTGGCATGGCTGGGGCAGGGGCTGATGGCTCCAGAGGGATGACATGGGGTGCTGGACTGTGACAGAGTGGGGAAGCTCCAGAGCATGAGCATGGCCTTGGTAACAGCAAGTTCACCATGCTATGGCTGTTCCCTTCCATCTTAACCTGCCTCTCCTTTCAGCTGTTTACACTTAGCACTGAAAATTTCAATTTCACCTAAAAAGTCATCTCTGTAGCTGATATTACCAGCAATTTAAAATGCTTAAGTAGCTTGACAGACACCAGCAAAAAGTGGGTATAGGGTATTGAACTAAACATCTCAGCAATTTGTTCCAATGTAAACAATGTAAACATTTGTTCCAATGTAATGCTCTGTAGACTGCAAGCCATCAAATTGTATCAAGAAAGGCAAAATTTTCATTCAACAAAATGGTCTATACAAGAGCTGTGCGACAGTCTAAGCTGAACACCAAAGAAGATTGCATTTTCATTCAACAAACACTTTTACTGTGTTTCATTGAACCAAAATGGCCCAGTGAAACACGGAAAGAAGAATTTTTTGAAAGGTCTCTGTTGTTCTCTGAGCCATGTTCTGGTGTGATTTAAGCTCATAAATATCTATGAAGAGGGATGAGTGTATACACATATCAATTCTTCTGGTCCAATTAGCAGCTTTGGCATGTGATGTGTCTTTGTGTGTCCTTCAGGCGGACATACAGATTCTTACTTCTTTTTAAAGAGAATGCATTGCAAGAAAGTAAACCAGAGGAAAAAGGTATTAGTGGAAAAACCCAATTGTTTCAAAATCAAAAAGCAGTAAAAAATCTAGCCTGATGAGTACAGGGACAATAATCCTGCATGCCCAAATAGTGCCTCAGTTAATTAGTCTTAATAGGAGGAAAATTGGTAACTGATTCCTCAGAACTTGGTTATTCCACCTCTTTTATTTCACCGGCACATCCATCACCAGGGTCACTATGCACACATAAATTGTTCTATTTATTGTCTTTCTTTCTTTTTAGCAAATTAGAATGCATTACCACAACTCTGCTAGTCAACTCTGTTTTTCACCTACTGTACCTTTGCTCGTGGTGTTACACTCTCTCATTTGGTTGCCCAGAGAGGTGGTGGATGCCTATCCCTGGAGACGTTCAAGGCCAGGCTGGATAAGGCCCTGAGCAACCTGATCTAGATGGGGGTGTCCCTGCTTCTTGCAGGGGGGTTGGACTAGATGACCTCTGGGCGTCCCTTCCAACTCTAGCTATTCTATGACTCTATGATTCAATGATTTACTGCTACTTTCCAGCTTGCGTGGCAGAAACTCTAGGGAACGAGTTCATTCTGCCAATTCTGTTCAGCGAAGAGCATTTGTCTTTGCTTTTTATATGCAGTACCTGCTGCTGTGGATCTGCAGAGGCTGAGCTACCCTGCAGAAAGGGATCCAGTAAAGGTACCCTGCAACTCTCTGTTGTTGAGATTGCAATACTAATAGTCCCATAGCCTTGCTGAGGGCCCTCAGCTATCTCAGGATAATTCAGTAATAGTTCTAATTGAACCATTGAAAGCATTAATTAATTCTGGTCTCTGTTTAAGAGGCTGAAGATGCAATGGAACAGTTGAGTCAACAAATATTTTTCTGATTACCCTATTATATTTAATCGGCCATCAGAAAGGGAAATAATAGCAATAATGGCAACTGCTTTAACAATTTTTAAGTTAATTTGTCACATTTTTCTCCATATAATGGTTATTTTTTACTACTCCAACAGTCAATTGCTATGGCATCACTCTGAGTAAAAAATCTCGGAAAAACTCTCAGAGCATGTTCCCATTCATAAAGAAGTACTCAGCTTAAATAGGCTTAAACTGAAGTAAAGTCTCAGGAGCTAGTAGCCTGATAAATAAAGCAAAATAATATAAAAATGTTCATATGATAATTTTTCTGATACTGTAAATCTGCTGGGCATGCAGGCTGTCTTTACATTTCTAATTTATACTATATCTGAGAAGATTTCCAATTCCGAGACAGTAAGCCCTGAGGGTCATGTGCATGAAGCAAATATAATTGCTATTCTCTGAATTAGTTGACCTATCTAGGGTATTATGTTCTGTAAGTAGGATTGTAAAACACAAATCCAAGTACATTGAATATACGAAACTTGTAGTAAAACATTCTTTTTTCACACACTTTGAGTCTCACAAATTCATCAACCAGTAATCTGAATTTTGACTATATTTTAGGTAAATGAAGATCTAGGGACAGTCTCATCTCTTATGTTATTCAAGTTAGTTATTCTGTTAGATTTGTGTTACTGTAGCAGATACCACCATCAGCTCTTTCAAGGCTTTCACCCATTTCAGCAGCAGCACATCTTTATATTCTCCGCTAGTTCTTCTTCCATATAATCTTTCAGGAGAAGGCATCTGGTGTTAACGGCATCCAGAAATTTGGAGAAGAAGCATGCAAATTTATGAAAGAGGTAGCAATTACTGAAGTGGCTTAAACTGCAAAAAAAGATAAATCAGCCACACAGCTCTCCTAATCCTGATTAATAGTTTGCTGATCAAATTTGGAAACCAATTGCTGCTGCCGACGCCCTTCTCTGAACCATGTCCTGGGCATTAGTCATAGAACCAGAAAGCTACTAACCTCATCTGACAAGCTCCCCACACTGCTACAAAAATGGAAGAAGTTTTTAAAGCGCTGGTCGAGCTCCAAGATCAGCTGCCAGAAAACAAGTCTGGGAAACACAGCCCTATGCGATGCTTTCAAAGTCTTTTGTCCTTTTATAGCAAAAAATTTGCTTTTATTTACTTGACAGAGTAAAACCCCTTATGTTATAAAACCAGGGCTCTGTATTATTTGGAAATTCCAGCTTGGCTGGATTACCTGGGTACCAAGCAATAGTCTCCAGTACTGTTGTTAGTCTGACGATAGAACATGGATCTGCAAAAACCCTTTCTCTTGCACAGAACAGCATGTTTCCTACTCTGATCAGCTATACAGTACATTTCTTTAAATATTCCATGCTGAAAGCTAGACAAGTGCCAAGTTTCAGTTCCTTAAATAGATATGATTGAAAGGAAAGCTATAAAATTAATTCATATGCCCAATACTGGCAGAAACTTGTGAGGGTCACGCAGCTTAGGACATTACTAAAAGATTTGCAATAAGGTAAATATTTATTGCTAAAAGCAGCTTGCATCGCTAAAGTATTGGTCATCTACAGACCAGACTGTGTTTTACAAATAAACCTCTTGACATACAAGATTAATTTCAGACAGCTGCATTGAATTGAAAGATGATAAGGAAACTGAGGCAGGGAGAAAAACAAACTTTAGGCATCACAATCATTGTATAATGTCACAACTCATTTACACAGCAACTACACTTGCACTGAGGAATTTAAACGCAGCACTCAATTTGTCTGGATGCCCATGGTAAGCATCTTACAGGCTCAGATTAGCCTTTAGATGGTTTTGTCTTAAACGGGAGGTCAGGAGGCTTTCAGCACTGATGTGCTGCAGTTACAACAAAGCTCACCTGACCAGAACATACAATGTTGTTCAAGCACCTTTAGAATTCACAAGATGCAGAATTTATCAGAAATGTGAAGTATTAATGATAGGAAAACCAGATTAAGATGGGAACATGGTGCTAGGAATGCAGAAACTGGTCTAATCTTGGGAAACAGGAGCTTCAGAATACAGCGAGAACCTATAGTACAAAATGCAATTCTTTCAGTGCTCTAAGGAAGGATACAAGTGAAGGAAAAAAAAGCTAAGTCTAAGAACAGAGAGAAGTTAGAAGAATTATCTTGCCTACTTAGAGCAGACAAACTCCAGAGTTCTTTCCTCAACCTCCTTCAGAGCCTGTCTCTCTTGCTCAGTTTCAACAACCACCTGATAGGGTAAAAGGCCAATTCAGATCATAATGCTCTCAGTGTTTTAGTACATCAAGCCCTGAAATAATTCATCTTAATTCAACCACAGCTGATCTGAAGGGCTAAAGACCTGAACAAGCCTCTTCAACGCAATGTGGAAATTTATGTTTGGCTTTTTTTATAACTTCCCTATAAAACTTTAATAAGTTTCCTCAAAGGAGACAAGACTTCTACTAAGCAACCAAAGATTCTTCCCTTTTCCCTGAGGCAGAAGGCATCTGCAAGAGTCATACTCAACAACCTCTCAAGGAGAAACATGCCCAAGGCAGTGATTTGTTATGGCATACAGCACATAGAGGCCATCCTGCTTGCTTTACATACCTCTATAGATAAAACTGCATGCAGTAGGAGATACTGCGCTTTGTAGGCTAAGTTACACAGATGTACTTCAGCCTATAGGAACTCATTGTGAAAAAGCCTACAGGCTAATTCCCATCTTCCCACTTCCCTTTCTTCAGCATGATGATGAAAGTGAAAGTTTTTTTCTGAATAATTTGGGTGCTAGTGAGGTCAGGCTGATGTGTCAAGACCCACACAAGTTTCTTGGAAATACCTGGTTTGGAATAAGCAGGAGGAACTTCAATGTTCAGAATTACAGAATCAGAATTGTCTTGGTTGGAAGGGACCCTCAGATCATCACATTAACCTGATAACCATCAATGAACCATGTCTTTCAAATACTTCCAGGGACCACCACTTACCTGAGCAGCCTGTTTCAATGACTAACAACTGTCCCTATGAAGAAGTTTTTCCTAATATCCATCCAATCTAACTCTTTCCTGGTGTAACTTGATGACACTTACTCTTCTCCTGTCACCTGTCAATAGGGAGAAAAGATCAGCCCCACCTCTCCACAACCAACTTTCAGGTAGTTGTAGAGAGCAAGTAGATCTCCCCTCCACCTCCTTCTCTCCAGACTAAACACCTCCAGTTCCCTCATAATGTTTGTTCTCCAGTCACCTTAGCACTCCTCTTGTCACCCTTCTCTGGACAGGCTCCAGCACCTCAATGTCTTTTCTCTAGAGAAGAGCCCAAAGCTGAATGTTGGGCCTTACCAGTGCTGAGTACAAGGTTGCAGTGACTTCACAAGGAAGTAATTACTTTGAGAGGAAAGGAGTGAGAGTGGAACACCCCCTAGTCCAGACCTCTCATGGACAAATGGAGACATAGTCCAACACACCGCAAAATTAGCAGTGCATTCTGAAAGGTGCAAGATCTTCCTGTCAGAACACCCTTTGAAAATATATCCATTCAAAATATACATTCAAGGAAACACCTTGTCCCAGTCACAGCAATTAAGCCACAGCATCCAGGCTGTCAAGGGACGCTGGTTTCCATTCGCAACAGAGAGGAAACAAACATTCATTATTAATTCAAATTCCCTTACTTTTGGGACACCCACAGAAAACAGACACCTGCAGGTACCCACAGAAAGCTAACACATTTTTGGTTCTTCCCTAGTAGTCCATTCAGATACTTACAGAAAGATTAATGACAGGCTAACACATAAAGTGGCACGTCTATGGCTTAAAAGTTATCTTCTGCTCTAATTGACTGAAGACCACAAACTTCATACTAGTCTCAATGAAATCAAAATTATATTTGTAACTGTATGACAAAGTATTTTCTATGAAAACCTGTAGCAAATTAATGATACACCAAAATACAAACTCCATGGAAAGAATCCAGGAAAGAAAAAAAGAAACACTGTGAAATTTATTCTGTTTTTTCTCATACACCAAAACACATCGGTGCAGATTTATGGAATACATATTTTATTTGCTTGATCTAATCATTTCCAACAGTACTGAATTCATAACCATTCAAATCTGTCTTTCATTCTGCACACTATTGTTTCATGGGTTCTGAGGACAGAGAAGACAGATGGTGACATGTAACTGAATTTCTTCTAACGATGATTTTGTCTGACTTTCGGGTCATTGTGATGTTACAAACTGAGATAGCTGCAACAGCTTTGATCAGACATACCATTAGGCATACCAATCCTGATACTTTGTACATTGAATCACATTAGGAAGAAACCCTGTTGTTTTGCCATCAGGGCAAATTCCCATAAAATACTGTAGTGGTCTGTGAAGAGACTATTGTAGTGGAACCAGTGAGACTTTCTGCACCATGTTGAAGTCTGAATTGAGTATCAGGCATCTCTGAAAGCTGTTTTGACAGTGATAAAATTGCTTCTGGGTTTTGAATGTCCATCTTCCACATTTTTCATACCTCAAGGTACTGAACACCAGAGTTACAAGAAGATCCTCAAGATGTGTGTACTTGGCACTGGTCAGGCCACACCTCTGGTGCTGTGCTCAGGTTTGGGCCCCTTAGTACAAGAAGGACATTGAGGTGCTGCTGCAGCATGTCCAGAGAAAGGCACCGAGACTGGTGAGGGGACTTGAAGCCAAATGTTATGAGGAGTGTCTGAGGGAACTGGGATGGTTTGCTTAGTTTGGAAGAGGCTGAGGGGAAACTTGACCACTCTCTAAAACTATCTGAAGGGAAGGTGTAGGGAGGTTGGGGTGACCTCCCTGGTAGCAAGCAATAGAGCAAGCACCAGAACAAGACACAGTTAATTTCCTGATTCTTTTGGCTTTGAGTTGAGGCATCCAGGAAAATTGAAATTTCTCACTAAAAGTGTGTGGAAATTTTTGATTATGTATTACTTACCAGTGCCAAAGCTTTCCTCTCCACAAAGCGAACAACGTCCAGAGTCCATAAGATTGGAAAAGTATCTCCATCCTGTTGGTGTCTCATACACAGGAATCTTCATTACTTTTGCCACTCTGGAAGACACAATAAAACATCACACAATTAAGATAATGCATTTATTACATATAGCCTGAGAACAGTTAAGGAATATTCTAAAGTAAAGTAAAAAAGAAACCAAAACCCACAAAAAACAAGCAACAAAATAGAACAGATGCTAGCACAATGAAAAACAATCCTTGTCTCAGAACCTAATTTCAGCCAGAACACAAGCATGTTTATACATGAAGTGTGGTATTTTGGAAAATGTAGGACCTAAGCTCAGAAGGCTTTACCAGTATCTTTCTCTTGTTACTGAGCAAGAAACAGTTATACTGGTTTACTATGCTAATATTTTAATGGAAATTAAAGCAGCATGCTGAAATACCTTCTTTTACAGATCAGAAGTTGCAAGAACTGATATTCTTGAAAGACACTTTTACTTCAGTTCATGTGCTCAAAGCCAAGACACCACAGGAATGTTTCCATGATGCAGCATCTCTGCTAAAAAGGCTTTCCCAATCTCAATCTGGGTCTGAACTTATCTTCCATTTCTCCTTTAACAGACCTAGATGAAATACTCATGCTATCTGTCTGACCCCGCTGGATGTGCTTTTCCTTCCCTTAGTTGTTAACTGGTAATTACTCCTGTCATAAACTGTAATAAAAAAATCCTTTCTTGGACTTAAAAAAAAAAAACAGAAGAAAAATCCCAAATCCTACCCAGTACCAAGCTGGGATTTATGCCGACAGAATATTACCATTCTTCTTGTTTCTAAATATATGCACTGGTATTAAGTCTCAAAATAATTTTTTTAACGTGTAATAAATATCCATTGCAATCTAAGTCTCCTCTTATTTAGCTAAGGCGTTCATGTTTCTACTTTTATATTACATCTCAAAATAATGTTTTTTTAAACAATATATAGTAAGATACTTATTTGAAAAGAGCTACAGAGGTATATGGAGGAAAAATGTTACCAAAATATATAACCCAAACTCAATTTTCATGTCTGCAGTTTAGAGCTAGAGGCAAGTCTATAACTCCTTGTGTTTACACAACACTAGCTATACTACTGGCCTGTATAAATGCTGCTGCATAAAGGAGGTTATGCAGTGCTGGCTGGCTCTGCAAAAAAATCAAGAACATAAAAGGATTTAGTCTCTGTTTGACAGTAACTGTACGCAGGGAAAAGGGCCATACTGCCAAACAGTGGAAAACATCTACAAGAACACAATGCCTAACACGCTGTAAGAGCAAAACTGATTCTCTTGAGCTAGCCTAACAACACAGCAGGAATATCTCTGCTTGCAGAAGTGTTCCCATATGCTGGTACTGGTTTTGGAGAAGGAAATCCTTTCCCTTTCACTTTTCTGCACTGCTCTAGTCTTGGCGAAAACAGCCTCAGATGGACCATTCACCTTGACCAGCCCTGAAGGCTTGCACTAGGGTAGCCCTCAAAGTACAGATGTCGATTTTGTTGGCATTGTGCTGACTTTAAACCAAGCCTTTCAAGCAAACAAACAGACTTAACACACATATAAACATAAACAAGGTTTATAGTGAAATATACTGTTCATTGCAGGATTTTTTTGCTCTTGCCTTTTAAGACATTAACAAAGTAAATAAGTAGAAGCACACTGAAAGTTGAAGCATTTGTGTTTTTTTAATTGCCATTTTTCAGAAGTAAAGAATCATCACTGAAGTCTCAATAAATTCAGAATGTGCCCTTATGCAACCTATAGACATTTGAGGTAAATGATCACCCCAGGAAACACAAGGGTTTCCCACAGGAAGATGCAAGGAATTCTCAAAGCTGCAGACTCAGAGAAATAATATGCTGCATCAGATCAAAAAACAAAGCAAACTACCGGAAAATACCCTGAGGAAGGACACTAATATTGTGCAACTGAGAAACTACGAGATCCCCGGAGCCAGGTGTCATGGTTTAGCCCCAGCCAGCAGCAAAGCGTCCCACAGCCACTCTTTCTCTCCCATCCCACTTGAAAAACAGAGATTAAATGTGGGAAGTGAGAGATATTTTAATGCCCCTCTTATAACACCTGTATCTTTCTAGAAATATGACTGGTATGACTTCAGTAAAGAGAAAAAAATCTTCATTTATTAAAACTCTTTTTTTCCACTTTACACTAACCAATCTGCTTTCAAAATAATAGAATGAGTCTTCTCAATCAATGCTACACTGAGTAGCCACATTTTTTAGAACACGGTGTCAGCTGAGACAAAATGGTAGCATCCCTTGTGGACCAAAATTTGGAAATCAGTTTCTGTGTACCTTTTAAGATTTCCAGCACTGCCAAATGGCTTCATGACAAGCTGGAGAGATACTTAGGATATATTTTATTCTGCTAGGCAAATAAATGTGTAGGATGAGGGTTTCTGGAACCTGTACTACTATAAAAACAATTTCTGGTGAGTCATAGTAAAGGCTTTTGTCTACAACAAATCACAGATCCATTAATTATGACCTGGGAAGTTTTTAGTAGTGTGCATTCCCAGGACTGTTCAAACGTGTGCATATATATTCATCACTTTTTTAAGCTTCTCTTCTTTCTGCATGTTTACACTGAGTCCTTAAATTTGGGGAGTTAGAAATGGAAACTGTCTATAAGAGATCTCTTGGTCAGACAGGATACTAGTCTCAGAAAGTGAGTTTTGGAACTGGTGCTGCAAGTTTATATATTGAAAAGGTCTCACTCATCAGCATAAATTTTCTATGTCCGTCATCAACAAGACACTGATGCAGTAGTATTCCTCTAAGGGCAATACTTCCATCTCTGAGTTCTATGGGTGAAGATGTTAGCTGACAAAATGCCTGACAAAGGATAGAATATACTTCCAGAGCAACTCAAAATAAAAACTGGAAAAAATATACACCATATGAATAGGCTGATTTTTCTAGTGTATCTGAAGTAAAGGCATTCTATTTATGTCTAACCACACAGTTGATATACCTGTGTTTATATGTTCCGTGAGTATGAGCTATGTCGAAAGAATACAAAAAAGCATGGACATTCTGGTTCTTGTCATCTCAGACATTTAATGGGGCTGACTTCAAACAGTATTCTTGTTTGCCTTCTCTCAGCGTAAGTGCTCACTACATCAATGAGATTACACAATAAAGTTTCTTCTGTCTGTGTATAGCACTTATTAGCTCTTGCTAGACTGCGAAATGGGTGTTTACACATGGGCCTGAAATGAAGGGCAATAACCTCAGTTATTCTGCCCTTATTGGAGCTAAGGGTATTTATGTTCCCAGTATGCTGAAATACTAATTAAGAAGGAAAAAAAATAAGAATGGACTGTACTTTTTACAATTACATACGTTATTTAAAACTTTATTTTGTGAATTTAAAAAAGCAGAAGCAGCTCTTTTTAAATTTGAGATAATAAAGTGGGTTAAAATAAGTATATGTTGTTAAATATACCCTCCTACTCTACAACATTACTCTCACTTTCATTGTGAAGAGCTAGTCCCATTCTAGCTATTCTGACTAACCACTTTTTGTTAAAACATAACAACACACAACAAAACCACGAGAAACAGTTTGAATTACAACTAGAAAACAATTATTGGACAGTTTAATACCAACACAGAACTGTTACGCCAATTCCTGAACCCTAAAATACGTCTCATCGAAGTATGAGCTGGCTAGTTCATAATAAACGTAGTAATGAACACAGTAATAATCTTTGTAATAAAAACCAGGATTTCTGAAAATTTCTTGCCAAGGGAAACCCCCTCCCCCACAAAACACAACCTCCACAAGAACCCAAAAACAATTCTGAAATTGTTCCTTAAAGCCTTAACACACTAATGTGGAAAACTCACATCTTCCACACAAGGCAACGTGACTACTTACTGTACAGCTGCACATCTGAATATCCCATTATCTTCCTTATACTTCATAGCATTATGGATGTCACCTAACTAGGAAAACAGAGGATACAGGACTCTTGATAGCCCATATTATTTTCCTTGGATTCACAGTAAAAATCTTCTCCCACTTAAATTGTGTAAAAAGCTACATTTTCAATGGAAACAAAGAAGCTCTTTTACTTAAAAGAGTTAAATGAATATCCTTGTGAGACCTCTCTTTCAGTTTTCCACTCAGTGGAGAAAACTATTTTTCACATATTGGCTAATAAAGCAAAGTAAGTGGTCCTTGAAGGTACCTCCCAGTCACTGCAGATTTGCACTAGCAAACCACCTCTGACTTCAGCAGAACTACGCTGACTTATGTTAACCAAAATCAGAGGCAAGTTTGCTACAACGTATTCACTACTACACCAAAAGAGACCTGACAACATTCAGAAAGGACAAATGGCAAGCCTCTTTGTGCCCAGTGAAACTTTCATAACTCCTGAGAATAGATCAGTTCATCAAACAAAACTATCCTGCAAAGTTGTGATACCTGTTCACCACAAAGATAAAGGTCACAATGCTGCAGGAACAGCTTTCTTTGACAGGCCTCATGAATAGTTGTAAATGACTGGCTGGACTTCTGCACCATAGGTGAAAAGTCTGGCTGGGGTAATCCGCAGCATCGCTTATGTTCTGCAGTCTTAAGTTGGAGGAAGAAAGAGGTATTAATGAAAGAACTGCTAAAGAAACTACTATTGCACGTCCTGGTCTCTCTTGTCTTACACCACCTATAGGTATCAGCTGCACACAGCTGATACCTATAGGTGGTGAGAAAGATGCTCACAGACACTTGGGTAAGTGGGCTTCAAAATGCACACTGGCATTTCTGAGATACTTTTTTTTCACTCTGTGGAGCCAGTGCTAAGTTATACAAGATGCTGTAATTTAGAGAGCAGTAAGCCTGGTTCTGAAGAAGGGCTTGGACTCTACCAAACAGGAACTGAAGGAATTTGTGGGACAGGCTGAGGTATAGTGTGCACTAGCAGCAGCATTTTGCAAGAGATCAAACCTTCATAGTGGTTTCTTTCAGAGTTACTGGCTACAGGAGAAAAAAGTTTGATACTGGGTCTTCTAAATCTCTATTTAGCTACTGAAGTAGGCTGTGTTACCTAATCTCCAGCTGATAAATGCCCCATTTCAGGCCTGAATCCTATTTTATCTTTAATACAAGACTGGTTTGACTGAAATGAAGAAAACCATTTTTTCTTCCCAGTTCTGTACTATTTCTTCATACAAAGAATGATAAAAATATTTCAAGTAAGGACCTGCATCTGATTTATCAAAAATTTATATGTATTTTCTCACTTTCACTCTTCTGATTCTCTTACTCATCCTGCCGGGGGAGAGGGGTGTGAGTGAGCAGCTGTGTGGTGCTCAGCTGCCAGCAGGTGTTAGGTCACAACAAGCTGAAAATAATGGTCTTTGCATAGCCTAACCTTGGCATACAAATGTGGGGTTTTTTCTGATTTACTTTGAGTTGATTAGAAGTTGTTTTTAACGCTTTGGACACTTCTGAGATCAAAAGAACTAACTGCCAAATCAATTTTTAAATCCCTTTATTAGAGATCCTGTTTTTATTATTCTCTAATTACATGTAGTATGGTTGTTGCCTTGATGGACTTAAATTTATGTGTATTTGCAGGCAGACCAAAAACGTCATGGGTTCATCCTACTGGAATTCTTAGATGATATCCAGGATTGAACTCCTATCATGCTAACAGTTTTTTTTCCATCCAATCATTTGCAGTAGTTATCTCATTCCATCTCCAATATTGAAATTTCTTTCACAAAGAAGATTTTTATAACTTTATTGAAAATTTAGACATGGTATTTATTGCCTTTTTAGTCACTGAGTCCCCTATTCCATTCTCACTGCACAATGTTTCCACTTGTTTTCTGTGGTCACTTCTTGGTGCTCAAGAGCTCTTTGCTACTTCATTTCTAAAGTTTCAGAAGTCGAATTCAGCTCACCTCTGTCAGTTCCCCTCTTCGTTCCTGTAATTTCTCAAGATGAAATACTCATGAACTAAATGGTTTAATTTATTTCTGCTGTTTCTTCTATAAGTCTGTTCTTCTTAACTATGTATCTCCAACAGCCTGTGAGAAATTCACAGCAGTAGTAATGACAGCACCAGGCACTGGAACCCACTATAATGTGAAATGGATGTTCTCCTGCTGGATTTTTTCACTGTGCCTGCACCACATTCCCTTAAAAGGCTTCAACTGCATATTGTGGAAGGAGCAGAACTAAAACAGCAGTCACACCCCCCCTTATATGGTCAAGTGCTAAAGTGTTACTCCTTCCCTGTCTTTAATTTATTAAGCCAAAAGCAGTGGAATGCTAAGCCCTCGCACAGAACACAGATAACCAGGGCATTTCACGAAGATAAGATGTAAACTACCACGGCGGGCAGAGAGGCTGTCAGAAGCACAAGGCAGAAAAAATAAAATAGCAGAAAAGTTCCTTTTCCTTCTGCTTTCTAGTATGCTGCATCTCAAAGAGAAAGATCATAGGAACAGGAATCAATTAACAAAAAGCATCTGAAGATACTATAGCTACAAATGCTGCAAAAACATTCTACCTTCTGGTTTTGCTTTCTCCTAACTCCTGCAAAGTTTTAACTCTAAAATGCCTCCGCAGGCAGGTACACTGAACTAAGGCCTGGTGTTCGGGGGTAGTTTCTGTCTTGAAAATCAGTAACTTCAGTTACTGGATTTTTCTGGTTGACCATAGTTCTGAGGATGGTTATAGTTTGCTAATAACTGCAGAAATCACCTCCTTGCTAAATTATATTCAGGACAATTTTAATTCCCTTTCAATGGAATCAATGGATCCTCCCAGCACTCGTGTAAAGTAATAGTAGTGCCAACTAACAGTGCCAACCAATACTCCCTCCTGCCTCTCAGCTTCACATTTGCCTTTCCCCATGTTTGAAATCTTTCAACAGCAAGAACTAAAAATTATTCCATCAGAAAGGCAATGGCCTATAAACACAACCTACCTTGCTCATGCCCTGTAACACATAGCAACCACACATAGTAGAAACTTATTTCAGCTACATGGAACACATTCCTGTTCAGTAAAATCGCCGCTACACCACAAGGATGTGAATTATTATTTGGAAGGTCAGTCCTTTGCCTTTAAATTCCTAAACCAAACAAAACCTTACCATCTACTTTCAAGGCCCTGAAGTTCATTGGAGTTTTTCTGCCTCCTGTAGTATCGGCCTTGAAAAGGCTTGCACCATCACAGACTGTGTTAAAACACTCAGCAGGGAACTCGGGGTACCAAACATACACACACAGAGGGGCCCTGCAGTTATTCACACTCCTCCTTGTCACCTACAGACCACAGCGTGAACGTACGGCTCCATGTTCCATACGATTATGTGCTCCTGCACAGATTCTCTAGGATCTCAGTCAAACATTACAAGCTCCTTGTGTAACTTACCTAAAAACCCAGCGCTTTTATAAGTACTTTAGACACTTTACAAAATAATGGTAAACTAGTTTGTATCCCAATTCCAACAGGCAACTTTCCAATTCAATCCCAGTGGGTAAAGTAAATCCCTGTGCCTAACTTCAGAGCCAGCCACAGAGTCAGGGGAGCCCTGCAGAACTAAAATGCACTTGTAAGCCTGCCAAGAGCTGCAGCACAGCTCTGCTTCAATCTCTGAGAACAGTCTGCCGAATGCCTCTGCTTCTTCCCTGCTCTTCAGGGAGTAAGCGGTCAGAGTAAAAATAGCCAGCGTGGCTTCTTAGTGAGTCTGCCTTTGCCTTCAAAACCAACATGATAATCCTGTCCACTATGGGCAGGAGGTCTAAGTATAGTTTTTATGGACACTGTACTTTAACCTAGTTTCCCTAATCTGCTGTGGAGCAAACTGCAACTAATGCATTAGTGAATAGGGACAGTAAATGCATTTTTAATAAATACACAAACCAGATGGCATGCAAAATGGGAATATTTCACCCCATATTTTTAAGTGCTACAAGTGGGATATTGTCACAGTGATCAATAAAAAAAATTATGGTCCATGTTGAAACTATGAGCAGCGCCCAAGTTATCACAGTGAGACTGTTACCATCTCAAATGTCTTTGCACTATGGGGCACTAAAGAATCTTCTTCTGAGAAGTTCAACCACTTTTATGAAGTTGCACAGGAGAAGACCTTACACACAAGCTTAGGTTTTAAGGCTCTGAGTACAACTTTGGCTTTTAAATTCCTCTCTGAGGTCTGGATAACACAGTCCTACCAATGAGATTCCATGAAAGAAAATGTTAAGATATAAGTGCTTAACTAAGTGCTTCAATTTAATTGAAGTTTATGCATACAAAAAACTATGAGCTTTCCCTCTTCTCGAGATAACAAAGCATTAAAGAAATCTCACCATGCAAAACCGGAGTTTATCAGAAAGCTCTCCTTCAGACAGGAAACTGGCCAATGAGCCTATGACATCTGCTTCTGCTCAGCCAGACTATCATGGTATGAACGGTGCTGTCAGCATGAAAGCATTGGAGCCAAGGATACAAAACACACCATTATTTGCAGTCCCCAGGAAAATACCCTCTGTCAGCACTCTGACAGATTTCAGCGTGGAGCAGACGTTCAGAAAAGAATCAGAAATGGACAGTACTGCTAGGTACTTGACTTTTGCATAATAATTAAATTTAATAAACACTGACTTTGTGGTGCTTGCTGTGAGTGGAGCTGTAAAATTGCTTTTATCACTGGAATTACCCTGTACACACTAGTAGGTCAAGAGAAAAAAAAAATCACCTTCCTACTTTAAAAAAAATTGAATCATAATGAGAAAAAATTAATTCCAGAAGAAGCATTTGTGCTCTTAATACAGGCAGCAGAACAAGGCCTTATATGAATTCACACTGAACCATTAGAAATTATTCTGTTACTTTTTACTAGAAAACAATTGAGTGGAAAAATTCCGTTTCCAAACTATAAATACTTTTACCCATCTGAACTCCTTACACAGCCAACACTTTCCTTTTCCCTCTCTCCCATTGAATGTTATAGGTCAGAATGAATCCACTTTGTCTAAAACTAACCCTATCAACCTGAAAGACTGTATCTGGACTGTTTCCTAAGAGCAAGAGTTTATTCTAAGCACAGTATTTTTGTGGCTGCCCCTTCCCTGGCAGTGTTCAAGGCCAGTCTGGATGGGTCTTTGGGCAGCCTGGTCTACTGAGGGTGTCCCTGCCCACAGCAGGCAGTGTGAATTAGATGGTCTTAAGGTACCTCCCAACTCAAATTGTTCGGTGATTCTGATTTATACTAGGTCCTTTTCTGCTGTGTATGAGGGAAATACAGACATGGCAGTTTGAGAAGAAACAGGAAAGGAGACCAGGAGTAAGCCTTCAGCATTTATGAGATGCAGATCCATAACATTCATAGCCCACATTCTTGTGGGACAAGAGGACTTGAGTAATTTAAGCCCTACCGGACACTCGCCGATCATAGGCATTTCTGAAGGTGCACAGGACAGTAAATCACATACCATATCATTTGGGGATCTATAAGCTCACAGTGAAAAAGCTATCTGTTAAGTAGGAAGCGTTCTGGTCCTGTCAGTGTGGCACTAAGTGAACGTTGGTTGGTCTCCTTCACAGGCTGGGTTCAGCGCTTTGCTAGCATAAACACACAGGCAGCGTGTCTCTAGAAAGCATCTCTGCACATACAATGTAGACATACGGGCTTATCCAAGCTTCCACAAAAAACATCTCGCTGTGTGAAATGGGCATGATCCAGGTGGTGCTTAATTATTGCACTATATTTTCATTAGCCGGAGCAGTGTCCAGAATGTTCACAAGCTTTATACTGTTTCAAACTACAATACTGTCCGCTGATATGCAAACCAGTCTTCTGAGTTTTGTTCCTCCAACCCTTCCAATTTCCCTGTCTTATGACCTTTCACCCTTGTTCCAGCATGCCACCCACGCTGAGATTTATGAAGAGAAGCAACATAGGAAGTTCGTGCTAGCAGATTCTGAGTCAGTCATAGCATAACTTCAACTTCTCCTTTCTAGGACAACAAGTGTTTTAAACAAGGGCTGAGTGCCAAAAAGTAATAAGGGTAGGACATAATAAAATTTTAGAGAAATTTAAAGCATTGAAGTAATGGAAAACTAGTGCTTTTGTGCAAAATTTCTTTTTTCTGTCTTCTACTTTTTTTTTTAAATAAACCATTACAAAGGCTTTCATATTTCTGTTCAGATCTTGAGGGGATCTCATGAGTTCAGAAGTTAAGAGCATTTAAGTATTGTGTTGAACTGGTGCCAAGAGACAGAATTCAATTATTTTGCTTTACTGAGTTATAAGCACTCACTATAAAGCAAGACTAATAATCTGTACTGTAAGACCTTTTTCCAAGAAATCTGCTAACAAATACGGTACCTTGCAGAAATAAATACTGTTCATTATGAAGAGAAGTAGAAGAAAAAAAAAAATGTAGAGAGTTCTGTGTAAATAAAGATAAGCTGGAGGGTTTATTTTTTTAAAGGGAGGGAAAATGTAATTTCAATGTGCAAAAATGGATGTGTTCATATCATTGCTTCTGATTTCTCCTCAATGTACACATCTATATACAAAAACAGGATGCAGGGGATGTGCCCTGTGAAGAAGCTGAATGATTCTTTAGTGTAACTAAAGACAGTGGAGATGTTTCTCTGTGCTGAGACTATAAATGGCATGTGTTACTCTTGCAAAGCCGACCTAGACCCCTCCTTTTTCTTTAACCAGAAGTACCAATAGGAAAATTTTGTACTTTACATGGCTTTATTTAACCTTGTACTCACGTCCCATCAAACAGATTAGGTTGACTGGGTAGCAGTCACCACTGGCAAATGAACTGTAGCCAAGAGGCTCCCAAGCTCACAGAACGGCCAGTTTGTCAGATCCACATGGAGGGGCAGGGGGGCAGGAAGAAAACCTTCAAGAATGAACAATTACTAAATGTTAAGAAGTTATTTTTCTTCTCTTTCTCCTCTGCCTACATGGATTTAACCTACCATAGCTTTCTTCAGTCTCCCAAGTCACAGGGTGATGTTTAAAAGTTCCATAAGATAGCTGGTTAAATAAAAATGTAAAATAGCTCTCCTTAAACCAGGGCATGAGCAGGAGGCACAGAAGCTGCTCAGCAGACTCCTTGCCCATTTCATCCCAGGTATGGGAATACTCTTAGACTTGCTGAAGCATTGCCAAGACTCTCACCCATTCACTAGTAACAAACCTCTAATGTGCTGAACGATCCATTTGAATAATTTCCAAAGAGGTACTGACAAGCTTTCCACAACTCTTTCCAGGGAAACAAAGAACTGCCTTATCTGGTAGAAAGTGCTTTGAAAATATAGGACATGTGAAGCTTGATTCCTCCTGCATTTGATGTGGGCTGTAATGACAGAAAAGGAAGGGTCTGATGGGTTAGTTTAAGCAGCAGTTAAATGTTATTACAGTAAATACAGCAGGCATTCTATCAACACTTTATGCCAGTGACTTGCAAGAGCTTAAATTCACTTTTAATTATGTTGACTGAGTGATACCTTCCACAAAGGAGCAAAGTCAGATTTAACTGAATGAGGAGCACAGCCCTCACACACTGGTAACAGTGTCTGTAAGATCCTAGAACTAGCAAAGGAAAGCTTGAAGCATACCTCTTAGGCATTTCTAAATGATGGAGCAAAACAAAGCACATTTGTACAGAGCTTTTGGGAAAAAGAATAAAGAAAAAAAGAGGCTAAGAGAGCTTTAGGTGTTCCTGAGGGGTAGGTGATTCATTGGAACTAGAGGAAGTAAGTTTACCGATCTATCAGCTCACAGTGGGCCTCCAGAGAACATATGGACTCACAATTTTAGCCAACAATTTACTGTGTTTCTGAAGAACTGTCCAAACAAGATTTGGGTATCTAGGAGGGGTGTAGATTAGCTGTTGATTCTGTAAGACTCAAGAACCAAGAGCTGGTATGGGCCAGTGTACAAGAGCTGAAACCAATGCTGTCTGTCCCACAAAGGAGTTATCCTTATGATAGCACTGTGAGTGTCCAGTCTTCCCTATGAAATCACTCTCCACGTGAGAAGAAAGATAGTGAGAAAATACGACACTGGATGACTGCAGAAATAAAAGAATCCAGCAGACTGCCCCAGTAGCGACTGATCAGTCAGGAGCATCTGCTAAAGAACTTAATTCTCCAGTTTGCAAATAGCTGTATGACTAAGCTAATTTCCTAATACATCCCAGCAGCAAGTGTATGGAGATACTTGCTATATTATTCTACTATTCCACTCTGGAATCACAGAAAGATTCTCCAAGCAAATGCCACAGTTTTCTGGCGTTTGGTAGTGGAAAATAAGCAAATTGTGTAGCTGCTCTCTCACTCTTCCTAGATAGAAAGAACACAGAAGAAATTAAAAGGAAATATGAAAACCCTGAAGAAAATGGAAACAAAGAGCAAACAACAGCCAGGGCATTAAAGATCCCTTAAACAATATGAATTACAGTCATTATAGATGTCTCTTAACCTAGACCTATAATGATTAGTAATATTTATGATATTTCAACAGAAGGATGTACTGGAGTGTCAGGAAGATACTGGGGTAGTTAAGAGATGGAAAGGAATGTCTTCTAGAGCACACACAGATTCTACAGCATCAGGTTCCCATGATGCTGCAGACCTACATATACCATACTTGAGATCCCCACTTCCAAATCAAATAAAAAAAAAAATAAAAAAAAAAAAGAGATAAACTCTTAAAGGAAGTTTACAGGCTGCAGCTGTAACATTTTGGCATGATGGTGTTTTAGCGGTAATAAATGCTACTTGGACAGCAACACTCTAATGAGTTTCATCAACAACAAAGCCCATATTTCTTATCAGAAACTCAAATAAGTGATATAACTAATAGAAGCAAAGAAAACATGAAAATTCTCACTGGTCTCCCAGGCAAATCAGCTTGGGTAAAGACCTATCTATACATTACAGTCCCAAGATAGATAGATGGATAGATAGATAGATAGATAGATAGATAGATAGATAGATAGATAGATAGACAGATGTGGGAAATTACTCTTCTTTTTAATATAACTCTCACACATGTGTATAGTATGAAAGTTTATGAAAAGGGCCTGCCTTTGAACTGTGCATTTTCAGGAACCTGAACTTAGGGAGTTAGAGAGCTTCTAACAAAATGTATTACAGTAACTAATCTTGTTTTCAACTGTTTCTCTTGGTTACAAATGTATTGGAAAGCTTTGCACAGGATGCAGGCTGTGTAACTCTCGCTTACTATGGGTTTGTTTTCTTCAGTGTGGGGGATGCTGACAGGTGTACTCATCATGATGTTTCACACCAAATGCTGTTCTCATGTTGCTTTAGTCATCAGTTCGAGATTCAAATCCAAAATGCATAACTTCGCACCCTCTTTTGTAAATGTTTCAGGAGTCAAGTCCCAAAGGAAGCATAACCTCCAGGACACGATCCCTGTGTCTCCCTGCCTTGTGAAAACTTCATCCAAGCTCTAACAGAATGACTAAAACCAGCTTGACATATGCAGTATCTAGACATGGCTGTGCTGAAAGTAAGGATAAAGCAGGAGACAAAAACTGCTTTGCTAAAGACAACTAGCAAGCACAAACGTTTCTATGCATGCATGATGAGGGAGAGATGTGCTTTGGCAGCAACATACCCCAGCAGAATTTTGTCTTTCACATAATAAAACCAGCTGGCACAGTGCTCAGCATCTCTGTGTGGTGAAATTAGAACCACAGTGTTATCTTCAGTTGGAAGGGACACATAAGGATCAGAGTCCAACTCCCTGCTCCTGACAGGACAACCTAAAACTAAACCATATGAGTAAGAGTCATCCAGACTCTCCATGAACTCTGACAGGCTTAGTGCCATGTCAGAGGAGCCTGTTCCAGTGACAAATTGAACACATATGTCCTGTAGTTCCACACAGAATCTGAGGTTTGATTGCAGAGCTCATAGTACTAGGAAAGAAAAGTCCAACCATCTGTCAACCATGTGGCCATGATCTCCAGATGTACTGCAGTAATCCCTACGGTTATTCATGCCCTTCCTGGCTGAGGAGTAAGAATCACTTTTCATTACTATTTCAGCAGCCTGTACCTATAGAGTAAGTTAACTCCTCCTTGTCAGTAAAATAAAAGACAAAGGGAATGGATGGTGATCTGGTATGATGACTTCCAGCATTTTCAATGAATACCTAATAAATGTAATTGCTTTACAGATTCCAGGTTGATTTTACTCTTTGGGAGATGTTATTATTCCAGAGAAGAAATGTAACAGATGGAGAAAAGGGAGAGGTGCTCTCCTTACATCCTTCTATCTTAGTAAGTATCTAAGCAGATACTTACTGAAGTGAGCCTCAGTAATGTCATCAATAATAACTAGTAAGACCTGTGGACTTTTACATATAAATCAATAATTCTAAGAACTAAATCCAGGGAAAAGACCCTCCTTTAAGTCAGCAGTAAGCAAATCATTATTTACCTTTTTAAGCCTATTACGGTGAGGTCAGCTGGTTCAAAGCACATTGTGCCTATACTCATTAACAAAAATGCAAAACAGAGGTGATTATAACCACAGCAAGTGGTACAAAACTCAGTACTGATGGAATTCAGATTGGGGTTTCAGTACTCTGAGCTGTCAGAATAATAAACAACAGCTTTAGGTACATGTCAGATGTTACTGGTTGCTTCCACGGCCTCTTCTTCACATCCCAAGTATTGTTATTACAATACTTGGGATGTACTACACACATCCTTTCATGCAGGGTCAGAAAAATAGCTCAGAAAATGATTAGGGAAAAATCAGCGCAGTTTTTCCTGTGGGGTGATTCCTTGGTTTAGAAAAAAATAAAAAAGTGAATAATTTAAGGCAACATCATTTTTTTTGTATACATGACCCTTCTGTTAAGCAAGAGTGAAAGAGTGTAGGCAGCCTCAACGGTTCTGAGAGTGTGAGGAATTTCCAGAAAAGGTCTCTTTACATGGTCTTCACATCACTATAAAATAATCAGATTGGAAGTGACCATGGGAGGTCTGTAGTCCAACATCCTAACCCAAGCAAGGTCAGCTATCTTTAAGATGAGGTTGGTCATGGCTTTATGCAGCTGGACACTGAACAACTTCCTTTTTTCAAAGTATAATTGTTGCCTCTTGTCCTCTCACCATACACAGCTGTGAAGTGTCTGGCTCCATCTTCTTGGCAGTCACTCTTGTAGGTACAGGTGGCTGCTCTTAGGTCCCATCAAAGTAAACCTCCAGATCAAACAAAACCAGTTCCCTAGCCTCTCCTTGCAGGGCTTGTGCACCAGTCCCCATCTGTGCTGGTGACCCTATGTTGCACTCCAACTTACTCATCTCTTTCCTGTACTGAGGTTCCCCAAACCTGACACAGTATCTGGAAGTGGTTTTGCAAGCAGAGGAGAATAATTACTTCCCTCAGTCTCTGGGCCATGCTTATTCATACTACACAGGGTACTCTTGGCTTTCTCTGATCTGGCCCTTGCCTAGCTCACTGCTCACCAGAATCCCAGGCTGTCTCTGCAAAGCTGATCCACAGCTCCTCTGCCCCCAGCCTGCATCACCACAGGGCTCTGCCTTTTTCAGGTCAGGACTCATAATTTTTCCCTGCTGAATTTCATCAGCCCCCTGTCCATCTATTCACCCAGCTGTCCATATTCCCATGACTGGCAGCTCCACCCTCCAGCATACCAACAGGTACCCCTGCAATTTGGTGTCCTCTGCAATCTTGGTTAGCGTGCCCTAGATTCCCTCCTCCAGACCACTGATAAAAGATGTTAAAAAGAGCAGATCACAGAACAGACCCCTGAAGAACTCCACATTTTACCAGTTAATTAACCCGTGCCCTTGGGCCTTGACCAACAAACCAGACTGCTAACAATCTAGTTGTCCACTCACTCAAATCAGTCTTGAGCTGGATACAAGAACACTGTGGCACAGTGTCCAAAGACTTGTTAAAATCTGCTGTATTAACCTCATCAACAGATTCAATTGTTTTATCACACAGGCAATCGGGTTGGTTCAACATGGTTTATTCTAGTAGATCCCTAATGATGCCATTTAGACATGGATTTCCTTCCTTACACTAGTTCTGCTTTCTCTCTTTTGCAAACTGTTATGTGCACTTTGGAAAGATGGAATTGGTAAATGCTCTGTGTGGTTGTGGCAGCTACACAAGTTCATGACAGACTTCACACAAATGGAGAAATATAAAACAGGGAGAAGAAACATAATAAGCCACAGAAATACACTGTTACAACACAATCACAGAATGGCTGATGTTGGAAAGATTTTAGGTATCTTTCAGTAGCCTACAAAAGGAACCAGAAGACAATGCTTCTGCTCCTCCAAAATTAAATGACAATTCAAATAACTGCAACTTAAAAGTAAGATCTGCTTTAGCATGATTCTCAAACTTCAAACAATGTTAAGAATCCTGGCTCTATCACAGTCTTGGGGAGATCTTCAAAATTCAATGTAAAGAACAAGTTACTGTCTTCTTAATTAGTATACATTCTAAATAATTTAGCAGACAATTACACATGAGAAGTAGAATTTTAAGCACACTGTTTTGAAACTCTGTGCCAGAAAGGTTTTCTTTAAAATCAGCAGGAAGACTTCTCCACGAGGGTCATCCATTTACAAAAATCCCTTTCATAGGAGAGGTTGTTCCTGGGCTGGTACCAGCTGTGCTGTCCGGCACAAGCAAAACATGTTCAGACGCGCTAATCCACGTGGGAGCCTTTCTAGGTCGAAGCCCAAAATAAGACTGCATAAGCCCTTGAAAGTAAAGGGACCTTTATTTTAAACTGTTGTTTAGTAGTCACAAAGTTTCTGCAATTGACTTGTTCAGACTGTTTTAAACTTCCTCAGGTTGTTTTAATTGAAATGTCCTTGGACTTTCTGATCAGGACACTCGTAAGAATTCCTGTCATTTATTCACAACTCCATACTTTTTCAGATATAAGACAGATACAGCACTAAGAAGTCTGTGGACCTTCTGCTACCCAGCATCTGTCTATTATACAGTCCAAGGCCTGCTCTGAACATTTTGCAAAAGGTTTATTTTTCTCAGGTAGTTTTCAACCTGTGATATATAATCTGTTTTGTGAGAACTGCAAATAAAGATACTTCTAATAAGAGTCAGTTCTACAGAATGTATTCATGTCCCACCAGGCATCAAAACTTGCTCTGACTTTAGCTAGACAAATTGACCTCACGCACAGTCAAAGCTTAAGAACCAGACCACTGCGTAGTTTTCAAGCCATCTTTTTCTTTCAAATGAAGACAGCTTTCAGTTCCCGTTCCCGCACTCAGTCCTAAAAGCTGCACATTGCACGAACTATGATCCTGCTCACTTTAGGCTAAGCAGCTATAGCTGTCCTCTTAAGACACAGCCCAGAACACAACTACGAATGAGAATACTGCTAATAATAAACTCTGCCAATAAATAGCAAAATAATGTTCTACTGTTTTGCTAGTGCTTCCAGGTTGGAGTGAGAGGCAAAAGCAAACTCACCTAAGCTGAGAATGAAGAGAGAATATTTTCTTGGGCAATTCCCACCAACCAGATAATCCTTTCTTAGTTTCCTAATTCTCAGAATGATGTAGAAACTCCTGAACCAGTGTTGGTCCTCTCTAAGCAGTAAGTATTATCACTTGATGATAATAATATGTAAGCAGAAATTCAGCTTTTGCCGTAACTGGGCCAACTCTGCTAGGTAACTGGGCAAAATAATTGTATGACGACAGCTGAATTATTAGTATTTTTCATCCCTTCTTTGTGTCATTCATTGCTGCTTAGACTGGGGCTCCTGTCCTAAAGAAATAAGCCAAGCTTCCTGCTGTGCTTCAGGCAAAACGGACACCAAACTAAAACAGCACTGTGAATTTAAGCTTCTTGATGACAGGGTCAGCCTCCCTCGTGCAAGAGAGCCTATTTATAGCTCTTCACATCTTTGTCCTTTGTTGCCTATAGACATGTCTTTAAACAAGTCAGAATAGTCACTGTCCCTGCAAGCCCCCTTAAAACCTGCTTCCAGCTGACTGGACAGTGAATGAGCAATCAGCAGGCAGAGCACCAAGGTGTCAAAGCTGCAGACATCTGGGCTGCCAGATATAAAGGGACAGTATCCTGCATGGTAAAATGCTTAGCTTTTCTCAGGGTAAGTATATTCATTGCACCTACATACTGCTGCAGTGACATGGCTGTTGAAACATGGCATTAGATAATGCTAACCACAGTAGAATTCTCTAAACAGTCCTCCTTTCCTGTACCAACTTGACTACTATTTTCCACACCCACACAGTTTCTTAATTCCTACAGAAACAATTTTTACTCACCCTTGTGATTCTCGCTTTGTAGACCATTAACTAATATCTCAGTATCCAACTTCATTTCCTGTTATGCAAGCATCAGATAAATCAGAATACAAGGATATGAAAATATTTTGTTGAGCAGGGTACACAATCCTTCACAACCCCACCGGAGAAAGAACACCAACCTAAGGGTACGCACTGCCAGAGAACTAAAATCTGGGGACATACTGCCACAATCCTGTTGATGTTGGAGCATATTAAAGCAGATGTTTCCTGTCAAGTGTTAGGCTCTCCCTACAGTACACACAAGCATATTCCAGGAGTCACTTCAAGCAAACACATATAAATGCTAAATCTCTTGAGTCGATTCTCATGTCATTCACCACTCCATTTGTTAATGTTGTATTCCTAAAGAGCATTTAAATCCTCTGGATTATTTCTTCCTTCTGTTTAATAATGCACTATGAAAAATTACTAAACAATACATCGTCATGCATACAAGTGAACAAAGCATCAGATTTTCTAAATCCTTTCTTTCAAGTAGTATATGCAATTACTTCTTCATAGCTAAGGAAAAGCTCTGGTACAATGGTTTAGGCTAAATTCTGGTCATGCAATATGGACACACCATAAGAATAGGTGGCTTTCCTTTGCTCTCCAGCACAAATTCAGAAGGTAGAACAACAACCCAGTAGATGGCAGGCACGTGGACAGGAATGGACCCAAATCTTTCACATGACAGTATTCTTACTAACAAGGTCCGGAAGTGGGCCAAAGCATGCAGCTGGGTACATTACAATAAGGAGATTAAAACCAAATTACGCCTTTCAGACAATAGTGGGTTTTGAGGGTCAAAGAAGTGGTGTTCCAGAAACACTGTGATGACACTAAATAAATGAAGCATCCCTAGAACAATCTGTCTTTCAAAAAACCAAAAAAAAACCCAAAACCAAAACAGAACAAAAAACACCGTTAAGGAACATTCACACACAAGACCCATTTGATCATCATTATCTCCATTTATCTAATTTGGTAATCACCACTGGGAAAAGACTTCCAAGCTTTATAATTTTATTATGGAGTAGTGGGTTTAACAGATTATAGGTTTGACGGATGGACCACTCGGTGGATAAGGAACTGGCTGAATGGCCACACTCAGAGAGTGGTGGGCAACGGCTCCATGTCCAAGTGGAGACTGGTCACGAG
>VXBZ01007972.1:28178-39446 GCA_013399135.1 Heliornis fulica | reverse complement strand
TGCACTCCATCCCACTGTCCATGTCACCGACAAAGACGTTGAATAAATTTTCTTTGCTTTTATTTGTGTAAAAAGCCCAGTGTGTACTTGGAAATAAAAAATACTGTAATATTTATTTTTAATCAAAAGTTTTATCAAAATGTACTTTTGTCTCAAGAAATTTTTTTTTTTATAGAAAATAAACTGGCTTTAAGTCTTGGTCCCAGAGTTCTATTTGAAATATTGTCTGGACCCCCTTTTCTTTTGACACTTTCCGTACAAATCAGCTGTGTTAGCTCATTTTAAATCAGCTATAGGCATAAAAATATTGAAATGCTTAAAATTAAGTATGTGCTTAAGATATCTTTTATATTTGGCATCACTGATGTATAGTGCCTTACCCATCCCACAACATTTCAGAAAGTGTCAGAAAAGAATGAACAATCTGAGACTCTGAAGCCTTCTTTTGTCAATAAGACTTAATGAGCAAACCATCCCTGGTCCAAAAATGTTTGTGCTTGTTGTTTAACTACTAACAAGCCTAAGCACATATATTTGGCAAAGGTTTTTGGCTAAATGATGAAGCCTCATTCACTTAAAATCAGCTTCCTTATGTGCAAACTAAACATAATACCAACATATACTGTCTAATATTTTGAATAATAGGATCAGTTAGGTTGGAAAGGACCTGTAAGATCATTAAGTCCAAATGTTTACGTAACACTGCCAAATCTACCACTAAGCCTTGTCCCTAAGGGCCACAACAATGCTTCTTTTAAACACTACCAGGGACAGTGACTCCACCACTTCCCTGGAGAGCCTGCTCAATAACTGACAAACCTTTTGGCAAAGAAATTTTTCCTAATGTCAAATTTAAACTTCTGGTACGGCTTGAGGCCATCTCCTCTTGTCCTCTCTCTTGTTATGTAGGACAAGAGACTTATACCTACCTTGCTACTACCTCCTTTCAGGTAGTTGTAGACACTGATTACCTTTCTCCTCATCCTCCTTTTCTCCACATTAAACAACTCAGTTCCCTCAGCCGCTACTTGTAAGACTTGTGCTCTAGACCCTTCACCAGCTTCATTGCCATTCTTTGGACATACAAACTTACAGTCAGGCATTTTGAAGAATTAAAGTTCTGTTTATATAACTACCGTTATCATTGTGCAGATATTCTAATATTTATAATCAAGGATGGAGCATGCACAAAAGCACACACTGATACCTCGGAAAGGTTTGAATTTGTTCTCCAGATCAAATTCTTGTCTTCCTATGCGTGATAAATCAACTCTGAGATCGGGACAAATGGCATATTCCTCCAAGGTTTTGCTGATTTGATAGATTTTATCTGAAACCACATCTGGAGCAGGTCCTATAAGAAAAAGAGATGCAGTGAGTCATTTATTTTGTTCCCCACTTAAAAAGTGAGTACTATAGCAGGCAATTTCCTGAATATATTGAAGTTATTAATGAATAAACCCAAAGAACTATAGAAAATCAGGTCTTTTATTTCAGTGTAACACAGGTTTAAAACATTTTTTTGAAAAAATGTAACATGGAAATTCAGTGGTACTTGCAACATTTTGACACACACAAACTATTTAAATTGTTATCCAGGTAGGAGGAAGGAGGGAACAAAAAAACCTCAAAGCCACAATCATCCTTCCTTGAGTTTGTTGCTTGAAGACTGCCAATGTTTTACTCCAAATGGAATCTCACCGTAAGTATTAAAGTGAAGACCATTCCTTCAGCAGCAGTTCCAGGTATTTCATATAGCTTTCTAAAGACGCACACTTGTGAAAATGAGATAGCTTTTTGACATTATTTTATTAGATGTAATTATAATTTTAAAAAATCTTACCAGTCTGGAAGTGGTATTCTCTTTTTGTTTTTCTCCAATGCCTTAATGAATTGTATCTTTGCTGGAATTCAAAATACCTTAATTGCTTATCAAACACTTATTGAGCAATTGCTTAACAAGCAATTATAGCCTGGAGCAGTGTTTTGGGTTTGCGTGGCAAGTTTGGTACAGCAGGGCTACAGAGGTGGCTTCTGTGAGAAGCTGGTTGACGCTTCCCCCAAGTCCAACAGAGCCAATACCAGCCATCTCCAGCACACCGCTGGCCAACACCAAGCCAGCCAGCAACAGTAGTGGCACCTCTGGGATAAAATATTTAAAAAGAAAAAAAAAAAACAAAAAAAAAAACAAAAGCAAAAACAAAAACAAAAAAAAACCACACAAAAAAAAAAACAAACCCAGCAGCAGTTTTTTGTTGCCAGAGAATGGAGTAAGAAGATGTAAGAAACACTGCACACACCCAGGCCAGGGAAGAAGGAGGGGAAGGAGGAGACACTCTACGTATGAAAACAGAGATTTCCCTACAGCCCTTGGAGAAGAACATGGTGAAGCAGGCTGTCCCCTTTCAGCACATGGAAGAGGATGGGGAGTAGAGATCCCACCTGCAGCCTGCGGAATACCCCACACTGGAGCAGGTGGAGACATACGGAAGATGTTGTAACCTGGTGGGAAGCCTGTGTGGAGCAAGCTCCTGGCGGGACCTGTGGACCCATGGAGACAGGGGCCCACACTAGAGCAGGTCTGCTGGCAAGACTTGTGACCCCAGGGAAGGGAGCCACACTGAAGCAGGTTGCAAAGAACTGCAGCCTGTGGGAAGGCCTAAACTTGGAAAAGTTCATGTTTGACATGACAGAGACCCCTTGCTGGAGAAGGGGAAGAGTGTGAAGAGTCTTCCCTCTGAGGAGGAAGGAGTGGCAAAGACAAAGTGTGGCGGACTGACCACCACTCCCACTCCCCCATCCTCCTTTGCCACTCAGCGGGAGGAAGCAGGGAATTCATGAATAAAGTTGAGCCCTATCAGAAGAGAAGGGTGAGGATTCTCATCAAACTCTGTTTTGATTGAGTAATAAATGAGTTGGTTTTTTTCTAAGTTGGGTCTGTTTTGCCCATGACAGTAACTGCTGAATGATCTCTCTCTGTTCGTGGTAAGAGGTTGGCTCAATTTTCAAAGATTTACAGTCAATCATGTAAAAACTGAAAGCTTCACACAAAATTACCACATGAGCTATGCCACATATGTTCACAGAGTTGAATCCGAGATATAACAAGGTATAGCAATGCTGCTATATTCAGCGCCGCTTAGCCATGCAAATAAGTGTGCTCTATCTCAGATGCTGCATATCAGATGGTTCAAGGTAACACAATAACAGTTAGTTACTTAAGCCTTCATTTGTCTTTGAGAAGGACTTCTTACTCTTAATCCAAACCCATTCTAGACATGAGGACAGGTTTCATTAGCTGCAGATCATCCTTGACAGGAAGTATTTCCCTCTAAGAAAATCCCACGGTGTTGCTCTGCATTCTGTCCTACAGCTACAGAAACAAAGTGCTTCTGCCTGACCTGGATCTGCAAAACAGACTGATCCAGAATGCAGAGCAACAATAGCCTTCCCTAGGAGGCTTGTCCTGGTGCCTACACATTCTCTTACTTCAAATGTGTTGCCCAAAACTTAAACTAGTTTCCCAGCTGCAAATTAAACCAACTACATTTCATTATGTCCTGCTGATTATCATAAATAATTGAACCTTTGTGACCTGTTCCTGAGGAGTGATTCATTTTTAAAGCTTAGTAGCCTGTTTGAATTTTATTTTAAAAGGCCAAGTACACTAAAAAAGAATGCCCCACCGTTAACCCATTTAGCAAACAGTTTTTAAATGTATGTATGTGTTTTAAAGCTTATAGAGTGCTAATGCATCTAATAGTTTGTGCTGTGACCTTGGCTTTCTCACTTTCTGACCTTACACAGTTCCTTTAATCTCTCTGGGATTCAAAATGGTTTATAAAACCATGGACATTTTTCAATTAAACAAGGGCAGAAGCATCCCCTTCTCAAGTTCTCACACCTGCACAATGGGGAAGGAAGCACTGTTTTAAAAGAAGCTCAAGGTTTTTTCAGATGCAAAACACTCTACTTGTGAGGTGTCAGAAATTGCCACCATACTGTTGTATGGGTGTACACAGATTTGCAACATAAAACACATTATGTATACATACCTACACAATATATATACAGATAATGTATAACATGCCTAAGTCTGTTAGCTTGCCAATTTTTTTGAAAGTAAGACAAAAACCCTATACACAAATTCCATTATTCAGCAGTGGAATTGCAATAGTTAAAATGGTGCAACCCTCTGCCTGGATAATGGCAGTTATTTCCTGGGTAAACATGAGAAGTGCTTTCCTCTATACAAGACAATGAGTTACACTGCTTACAGCACTTCTGAAATTAAATGCTTTCAAGTAAATGCCAAGACAAGCAACACAGAAATATGAGAAAAACAGGGCTGCCTCACAGGGATCTTTATAAAAGGATCAGAACTGTTACAATGATCTTGCAGACTACACAAAATGCTATAAAAATGGGAAGGCAAACCTCTTGTTTATAGAGATCTTACAGCTACCACAAAGACTTCAGTGGAGATTTTATTCTTATTTTACTGATACTCCTACTAAAGATAGACTCCTATTAAAAAAAAAAGTATGCATATGTTCCTCTCAGTTTTAACAGATTCAATTAAAAACACATACAGTCAGCTAGTCATCCTTGTCATCCTATTTTTATCATACTGAGATGCAATGTCATAATGTGTCATTAAAACAAACCTACCTCCATTGGCAACCTCAAACTTGACTCCAAATTCTCCTCCAGGACCTCCAGGACTGTGGCTAGCTGTTAGAATAATGCCACCAGCTGCTTTGATCTTTCGGATGATACATGAAACAGCAGGTGTGGATAAGATACCATTCTGTCCAATTACCAATCTGCCAATCTAGGTAGAAAAGAAAGTCAAAAGCACTCTGAATGGTACTAAACTTTTGAAAATTAATAAACACACATATAGATATGCATGTATAGAATAGAATAGAAATAGCGGTGTGTGCTGCCAGTAAAGCAAGATTACAGTTGCAATTTGCAAAGCTCCCAAGCTAAGTGCTGGGCTATGATCCAACTCCCAAGCCTTTCTAGGTACCCCTGCAAACTAGCAAATTCCCTGAAATATCAATATAGTTTAGGGATGACTCCTTGAATACAGTTTGCAGGGTTGGGGCTTTAACTTTGTGAGAGAGAGCAGCAAGCAAATTGCCCTTCATAAAGAAGCCTTTTAGTGCAATCACAATCACTCACTACACACTAGGACCTGTAGTCTCTGAGCCACAGCTCTGTTACCAAGATCCCCTTAGATGTCCTGCTTCACAGAAAATATTGATCCTCCTCCACCCATCAGTGACTCCCTGGCTATTCCAGATGAAGAGGGTATGTTTCCCAGGGCTCAGCTGAGCAGGGAAAGCTCCCACCATTCTTAAAGTAAAAAAAGTTTTCAGGTGGTGTTATTACACACTGACTCAGTGTGCTTGGTATTATGTGCAGTTCCACTGCAAGGATCCAATTTCAAAACCTTGCCTTCATCCCCTACGCAGATGCTACAGTTTAAGCTCATAACATAAATAGTCTAGGAGCCAACCAGAAATGTATTTACAAAGAAATATCAAAGAGTTCCAGTTCCTGGGTAACAGGCAGATACAAAAGAAGAGGAGAAGGGGAGGTTAGCGTCACAGAGGAGAGCTGAGGCAGCTGCATACAGAGTTTAGAAGGATATTGCCAAAGTTGGGGATTTTTTTTTGTATCCTCACTGAAAACAACCCCTGATTCCCCCCATTAAGTAGTGGTTTGGGAAGGAGAGGGACAGAGAAAGGAGATATAGAGAGATTCCCACTCCCCATCTAAAAACAGACTGGGAATTTAACTTCAGGTTTCCTTCTCCAGTTTGAGGGTGATTTGATTGCTCTACTGTCTACACCACAAAGCAGCAATGCAGGAGGCGTCACTACCTGCCTCCTTTCTATAAGGAGCTGTTCCCTCATAAACAGATGACCTGCTGGGTTTGTGTGAGGCCTTTAATGGCTATTTAGAATTGGGGTTCCATGTAATTTCAGAAAAAAAAAGTATTAATATTTATTTAGCCTGTTTTTGTGATTTACTTTTTTTTTACAAAAAAAACCACATTTCTACATTGACATTAAGCACAAGTTACATTTTGCCAACCCTCAAAAAGCAGCTACATTTAGACAATTCTCTTTCACTGGCAATTACAAGAACTGCTTTCAAATAAAAAAAAATGTGTAGAAGAATGTGTGTGGGTTTATTAACTGGGATTTGGACCTGGTTCTCTTTTTATCGTTTTTGCAGATAGTTTGGAAATCTACGGGTTGCTGCTAGAAAACATGAAAGCTATCAGAATTATAAGTACAGTACATGGAATATCTTCAGGGTTCATTTGACTTGCTCTTGCTACTGTTGGGAAAATGTTTTGTTTCACTGCCTTTCTTTTTCTCCCATGTCGAAACAGTACTGAAGTAAATGAAAAAGAAAAAAAAAGAGCAATTTAAGAAATAAGAGATTTTAAGTTATCTTTTTTCCTACTGCAATGATTTTTTTTTTCCCCCCAGGGAACACAAATATCCTTTCCAGGATAAAACCTGCAAACCAGTGGAATCAACATTTTCTGTTTCAAGAGTCCATTTAAAGCAGCGGTTCCACAGCTACGGTCAGTCGGTGAGGGCAGACTGTATACACAGTTAACACATAAAACACCCAGGTGAAGCTGATTTCTGCTCAAGTCACTGATATTGACGATTTCATTTCCTATTCAACCCTATCAATACATTTCATTAATTTAAGATTGAATGATTTAGAGCAATACCATCTTCTTCACTGCAAAACCTGAAGGCAAATACAGTTTTCCTTGACAAAGATTAAATGTTGTGTCAGTGCACTGTGACTGCACTCACTTCAGAGACTCTAAGTCTCTCCTGCCTCCCCAACCTTGCTTCTCCCTTTAGGTTAAACTAAGAAGTAGTTTTACAGCACGTGTATTTGTGAATATAAAAATTTTTAATAATTTACAGGCCATGGAAGTACCAAGAAAGTTGTATTTCCTCCACTCCTAGCTCCAAGCCAAGTGAAGAAGATGATTAAATGTTATTTCACTGATTACACTGATTTCACTCTTACTGATCAGATTTCTTCACATTTATGTCATGTTCTTACCATCTTTTGAAACTCTTAAATTTTCAAATATTACATTTAAATTTTATTTATACTAATTTTTGAAAACTAAACCACTTCAAAAATACTTTCCATATCCTTGCTATCAAAGAAATGCAATTGTGGTTTAAGGAAGAATTTCATTTTTTTTAATATAAGAATTATTTTTTTTTTAAGCAGAAGCATTTCCAGTTATTGTGAGATGACAACTGACACTTTTACCTCAGAAAAACATGCAACGTAGAACTCTATCCACCAGAAGGGACATTGAAATCACGAGAAGTTCTAGCACATGCCTTGACACACTTTCAGAATCAAGCTCATGAAAGCTTTCCACTAGCTGGGTAAATAATTTCAAAGAGAAAGAGAGGTTTCCTTTCAAATTTTTCTGAATGTGTGTCCTATTAACAGCTTATTTTCAGACCATGAAGCAGCTTTTCGTCAACATGCCGTGTCTTGAAAGACTGTTGATTAATTCTTTCATTTAATCACTATTTCCAAGTGTACTGAAACATTCAGAAAAAGCACAGCACACTGGAAAACAGACTTTAACAAAATTTATTCTACATCAGTCTACCCATGTACCTTTATTATGGTACAAAAGCATGATAAAAATAAATACTGAAAACATTTTGAATATTGTCTCTCCCTTTTGTAAACAATGAAGCATGTAGAAAGCTAGGGCAATGACTCAATCTTCCAAATACAGCTGTCAGAAATGGATGCCAGCTCTTAAAACAGGATTGTGTATGGGAAGCACAAGGAAGAGGGCAGGAATTACATTTTGAAACATACTTGAAAACAACAGAAGACTAAATCTATCTCTCCTGTGGTAATCAAATATAAATGCATTTATTCTTGCACACAGGGTTATCATGAGCACAAGTTCTCTTTACTTTGAATCTAAATGAGTGAGGTTTACATTTTTGCCTTCACATATAGCAAAACAGTCTGTTTGTCTTTACATAAGTAAAACACTTAAATAATTCAGAATGCACAAATTATCTGGCACTATCTCTTCATCAAATCTTCCTAAATTTTTTCCTGTTTAATAGATGTTGAACAACCCGGTTTTCTCAGTTTTACGCACTCAGAATATTAATTTGAACAGAAGCGATTTGCTTCGCCTTTACCATTTGTCACAAGGCTATTTCTACACTACTTAAAAATATTACTTACTATACTAGTAAGTCTATATTACAACAGTTAGTATTCTAAATTAAGGATGCTGAAAGTGAAATTACATGAGTGGTACACAGATACGTTATTTGTTGTGATTATTGCAAAGGGCTTAAAACTTGCCAAGTGCAGTGCAGACCTTAGAAGTATATACATACAATCTACCTTCCACTGTTTTCATTTTGGTGGCAAGAATGCACAACCTCATCCTCTCTTGGCCCAGAAGTGATTTGTTTTGTCTCTGAACTAAATACTAAACCAACATTTTCATTAATTTTCAAGTAACGAACTCATAGATTTACAGACTTGTCGCAAACTAGGCTAAAACAGTAACCTAATAATGTTCAAGTACTGACAAAGTTCCAGTAACATTGTTCTGAAAATCACAGACAGTTTCATAGCATGGAAAGATTATATTTGGAAATAAAAAACTTGTGTGGCTACGAGATGACAGACATGTGATGCCTCTTCTAATACTGCGTACCTACTCCACATTCTATTTTGTCACTCTGCTTTTAGTAGCAACACCAGAAACAAAGACCACGATCCTCAGCAAACCCTTACAGCTGAAAGACCGGTCACCCTAACAATTACTTTGCAAAAACAGTTTTATGCAATATTGCCACTTGCAGCTGTGCCTTTTCAGACGATTCAGCTGATTACCATGGAGTCAGATAATGCTTTGTTTTATTATTTTTCCCAATAATCTCTCACATGCCTCAGTCAATTAAACTTGAAAGAACAAGAAGCAAGCAGATTACATCCTGGGCAGCATAGGGCTGTGTCTTCCTATCTTTTACCATTTATCCTAACGAATGTTTGATAAAAAAGCAAGTACATCAATCATACAGTTCCAGGGAGGGAGGGCGAGATTTTCCTGGAAGACCATAGAAAATAAAAGTAGCATCGTATTATAAAGAAGACAACTGGAAAACTCTTTGCCATCTCAAACTTCTACATCATTACCAACAATAGTCTGTGATCCCTCCAGGATGTTGCTAGAACTTTCCAAATTCAGAGTTTGATCCTCAGCTTCTGATCTTCCAGTGAGACCCACACACAGCAGCTTCTCACCTAAATGAATGCTCAATGTTGCACCAAAAATGAGACCCCCACATTCAATGTATAGGTCTAATGGAATATCTGCATTTAATTTCTGGTGGAGCCATATACTTACAAACAATGGGAACTTTTACTTCAGTTCTTCCAAACATTAAGGTGGAAGGACACAACTACTGACAGGACACAGATGAAAATGGAAATAGAGCCTCTCCTATCACACTTGGAAAAACTGCTTACTGCAACCCAGAATGATACAGCCTCCACCTGGCTTTCCTCACACTTCCTCATGCTTCCATGACAGACAGTCCCTTACCCACAGCCCCAGCTGGGTTACCCACTATCTGGTGACCCTGGTTAGCCACCTTCAGCTCTGAACAGAAAGACTTGAAGGAGCACGTGCCGGTTACAGATGCACAGCTTGGACCAGCCAGTCACCGTTGACACCAGTGGAATCCTACACAGGCTATAGCTGTGAAGTGTGTATCTGCCACCTCAAGCTGGAGGGCATGAGCCAGAAGGACTGGAGACAAGAAGGCGGCAGGGCTAGCACTGACAGCTGACTGGGCAGGGGGCCTCATCTCATAGCTGGGGCCTATGCCAACTGTGCTAGGCTGTTCACGCAGGGGGAATGCGGGGTGAGTCACCACATTAAAACAAAGGGAACCTAGCGACTCTAAAGGACAATACATTTACAGTTAATAAAAGACAATCCCTTTTATTTTTGTACTCAGCAGGCACAATTAACCATAAGACTTGGTATGCGCCTTCCAGAAAGGAAATTCAAACTCCGTTTATCAGCACTACGTGATTATCCCTCTCCTGGCACTCTGGCTAAAGGTTTTGAATGCAACTTCAAGGCTTCCATGTGTTTCATCTGACTACAATAGCTCCCTTCTTTCCTTGCATTACTTGCTACATGTCTCCTAATGGCACTAACCTCATCCAAAGGGAAAGATCTTTGCACTCAGAAGTGTTCCTCTCCCCCAACTTATATAGAACAGCACTAATCAGTGCTTCAGGGAGGCTTAGATATTTTTTCCAGCAGATGCATTTTAACAGCCAAAGAATAAAACATACAAACAGTGTTCACTAGGGGATGGGAGGCTTACGTATTTACAATGTACTTGAGAAAAACAGGGGTGAGGGTGGGCAGGATGAGGATGGTAGAGAGGGGATGGAGCATTAGCACATGGGAAGCCTTTTCAGTATCAGTAGCACCCCACCAGCTGGCCTGCTGAATTTGTGAGTACTGTGTCATCAGTAAGAGTATCGTGCTTGAATTCAGGTATTTGTGGGAACTGTGAGCAGAAAAGCTTGGGTTTTGGCTTCAGGAAACATGAGAGAGAAACTGTATCCAAGAAATTTGCAGTAACTTAAGAAAGAGGAAGCACTGCTCAGCAAGATGCCAGAAACACATCAAACTGGTCATCTTCTGAGGTCAGAAAGACATGATCCTCAGGGGAAACACAGCCAAATGGGTAATGTGACAGAAGCAGCAAGGAGAAGGCAAGCTGCCAGGAAAAATTAGTCAGGAAGGAGTCCTGAACACAGTATAACCTGGCTGGCAAGCTCCTTGTCTTCTAACCCCTAAAGTTCTTGTCTTCCTCAGTACCTCAGTCCTTGTGGTCACACCTTGGGGCTGTAACTCACTCTGTAGCTCCTACCAGTGTGCACGGGCAACAAAGGATGCCAGCCTCAAGAATCCCAGCCTTGACAGAGCAGCTCTTGCTGCAGGGCTCCTGCTTTAGCTGCTGCTGTGCTACATCCCACCTGGCCAACAAGAACAACTCTAGTAGCAGAACGGGCTAGGGAGCAACACTCCTCCAGACCCATCCTACCTTACTTCCAACATCCCATGCACCAGTCCAATCCTGCTTCGCTGCTCTGCCCTCACTCCCTGAAGCTACCATGCCATCC
>VXBZ01007972.1:0-15788 GCA_013399135.1 Heliornis fulica | reverse complement strand
GGATCTCACTAGATCAGAGTCAAGTAGATGGACAAAATCACCTCCCTTGACTTGCTCGACACACTTCTCCTGATGCAGCCCAGCATACGGTTGGCTTTCTGGGCTGCTAGTGCATTTTGATGGCTCATGTTGAGCTTTTTGTCCAATACCCCTGAAGTCCCTTCTCCCCCAGGCTGCTCTTAGACAGTGCTGGCTGGAACCCTTCCGCAGATAAGACAAGCATCTCCAGAAGAGGACTGGTAACTATGCACACCATTGCTTTTCTTTTTTTTCCCCAAAGTGATCTTGTTAGTGCTTCCTAAGACACTATGTTGAGAGAAAAGTAGGTGGGACACAGATCAGCTGGGAGACCCAATGGTGCAGTTGGCCAGCGCTTCTGCTCTGGCCTGCTGCCACTCACAGGATTTAGCTGTACAACCATCAGGTCCCTTCACCCTGTTACAATAATGGTATTAAACTGTTACATACAGTTAACAGTAGTGGGGTTTTGTTGTTTTTTTTTTTTAACAAAACCACATCTATCTCCATAAAGAGAGACCCAGTGCTGTGAATCTGAGCAACCTTCTGTGAATCAGAACAAACTTCTGCTCTAGACAAATCATGGAAAACAAGTCTTTCATGCTGTGTTTCACTGAAAATGGAATTATAAAGATACCGGTATGTTAGTAACTTTCTGAGTATAAAATTATTAGGTTTCTCCCTCCACTCTCATTTCAAACAAGAACAGTACAGCAAAAGCAATAAAGAAACCAGAAACCAGCTTGGTGTTGTTTGGGTTACCTGTGACTGCAGTTTCCATTACTGACCAGGTGGCTACTGCCAATTTACTTTTTTTATCCTCATACATTAGAACCATAGCCTTTCATGGCTAGCATTAAGAAGCCACCATTCCATCCAAAATTATGTATTTATGATTGTAACAGAGTGAGGTGGTGTAGAGAAACACGTGGCTGGTATGCTATCACTAGTCTTGAGAAGTGGAGAGAAGGTGCAGAGGAGTACTGACATGGGGTGGGCAAGGTGGCGCACAGCTCCTAGCACTGGAGACCCTGTGACAATTCACACATGGTAGACCTGGATATGGATAAAAGTGGGTTCAAGGGGAAAATAAAGATGACAAATGTACACAGTATTCAACATCTGTAAATGTATATAGCAATTTGGGATGTCACATGGAGCTGCAGAGCAGTGAAGAAAGAGCAAAGCATGGCAGCAAACATACAAAAATGATGCTCAAGTGCACTCAAGAGGGAGTTTGCAGGACGGTCAGGCTGATGGATGTTTGGAGGAGCTGGGCAGCTCATGGGGACAGCAGGCATCTGTGACTTCAGCCTGACACATCCTATCTGGCCACACACTGCCCATGGAGGACAGGATGGGACATGGACAACCACACCCCTGCCACCACCTCATCCCTGGTGCAGCAGAACAGCACCAAGGGAGACTGTTATTCTTCAGGGTTAGAAAGTAAGAATCTAGTGAAAATGTTACAAAATCAGAACATTTTAAACTTTAAAGAGCATCATAAAATAGAAAAACTAAACCTCATCCATCTCCCTGGGTAATTTCTGAAAGTTGAACTGACAGGCAATATAAACAAATGGCATGATGGTTAGTGCAAAGAGAGAGATCATTCCTGTGATCCTTTACTTTCAAGTTTAACCGAGCTGCTTTGGAAAAGTGATTTCTGTAGATATGTCACAGTTCTGAGGGTGCAAAGGTGATCAAATCATTGCAGTTTGCCTCTAGAAAAGATGTGGGTTGATGACATCAATGCCAAGTGTGTGTGTAGTGCTTAGCACATCTTGGAAGCACTGTTATCCTGGCTGGGAAGCAGGCTCACACTTGGATGGCTGCACTGACAGCTGTTTCCTCATAAGAAGGTGCAGTTTACTTCCTGCTGTGCTCATCTTGGGACTTGTATGGGGACGAATATTGATGTTTTTCCCCTCCAGCCCCTCCTCGTTACGCCTGCCACTGAGCAACCCTCTGCCAATTCACTGTCCATGCCACTCCACCTATGCCATCATCACCCTTGGACAGGGTTGAGTAGTCCCCACCTGCTCCCACCAGCCTCCAGCAGAACCCCACTTGGGGTTCAAATTCCTTGGAAGAAGGGTCTCCTCGATATAACTGCCAGTAATATAAATAATGAAAGCCTCCAGCCATCAGATCACTAAGAGCAGCTTTTACTGGAGCTCTGTCATTTACCTGTCCCTCCTCTTTTCATTTTGGCATGACACAAGATGACTTACTGCTCCGGGCCAGATGTATAAGAACAGATGAGAAAGTCTGTCAAATAAAAAAATCCAAGAAAAGAAAACCACAGTCTTCTTCAGAAAGAGGATGAAGAGTCAGCCCTTGGCTGTGTTACCAGAGTCATTATGTATGAATAGCACAGAGGAGGACAAGGCAGCAGGCATCCCAGCAAAGATGGAGAGGTGCACATCCTTCTCCCACATGGGAGCTGCTTTCTGAGGGGCTCCCTGTAAACATGAGAGAGGAGAGAGGGGAAACCAGGCTGTGCATACTGACTAAAGCTTGTCAGCCACTACCTCTGCAAGCACTACTGGGGAAGTCCTACAGAGGAAGGATGAATAACAGCAAGGTTTTGCAGTGGAAATGGTGGAGACGACAGCTACAGTGACCAAAAAGTAGTGGAATGCAAAATCTTTGGCAAGAGTGGGGGAAAACTGCCTCCAAAACTTATGACACTAGTCATGGGGAGAGCAGATTTTGGGCTGCTTAGGGAACTGTTTGGTAAAGTCTCCTGGGAAACTGCTTTTGAAGGCACTGGGGTCCATCAATGTTCGCCACTTTTTAAATATCTCCTGTAAAAGCACAGGAACAGGCAATTCCAAAATGTCTTAAGTCAAGCAGGAGTGACAGGAAGATGGCTTGGCTGAACAGGGACCTTGTTCTACAGCTTAGGTGAAAAAAGGTGTTCAGGCTATGGAAGTAAGGCCAAGCAGCATGGGAAGATTAAACAGATGCTGTTCACCTTTCCAGGGAGAAAATTCATCTGGCCAAAGCTCAGTTAGTATTCAGGCTGGCAAAAGCTGTGGCAGACAACAGAAAGGGGTATTTAAAATACATTAACAAGAGGAGGACCAGAGAGAACACTGGTCTGATACTTGATGAGAATAGTCACCGTACTCACAGAAACACAGACAAAGCTGGTAAGNGATGGCTTGGCTGAACAGGGACCTTGTTCTACAGCTTAGGTGAAAAAAGGTGTTCAGGCTATGGAAGTAAGGCCAAGCAGCATGGGAAGATTAAACAGATGCTGTTCACCTTTCCAGGGAGAAAATTCATCTGGCCAAAGCTCAGTTAGTATTCAGGCTGGCAAAAGCTGTGGCAGACAACAGAAAGGGGTATTTAAAATACATTAACAAGAGGAGGACCAGAGAGAACACTGGTCTGATACTTGATGAGAATAGTCACCGTACTCACAGAAACACAGACAAAGCTGGTAAGTTTAATGCTGCCTTTGCCTCTGTTTCCAACAGTCAATGGACTCTGGGACTCCAGGCGCCCCAAGCTGGAGGACCTGTGGTAATGATAAAGCACCCAGCTTGACTGAGTTCCAGAAGCATCTGGATGACACACTCAGTCACATGCGCTGACTTGTTAGGCCCTCTGTGGAGCCAGGAGTTGGATTCAGTGATTCTATGGGTCCCTTCCAACTCAGGATAATCTACGATTCTATGCTGTATAAACTGCAAGAGAAAAAACAAACTACAATAAAATACTACACAGCATGCCATTCCATCTCTTCTGTGATAAAAAGCTTGCAGAGTTAAGCACAGACATTACATCTTTTCTGTAGTTTGATGTCAACCATTTCCTTGTTTCTCTCTCACAGTGGCAATGAATACTTCTCTGATGGTCTCCTGATCCAAGTTCCTGCCTGTAAAGAGAAATAAATTAGCTAATTATATTTTACAGTGTATTACAAGAAATATATGCAAGTAGCACCCTGCACATCTTCTTAGCAAGGATAATGTTTATCGCAGCAATAAGCAAAACCCAAGCAGTATTAAAATTAAGCAGCAGATAACTGTATAACCTTAGATTTTACAGGCAACAACAGACTTCAGCCTGTACAAGTAAGGAAAAGGAGTTAAAAATGGGGTTTTCTGATCACAATACTTTGCAAAGCACAGAGTAACAACTAAGAAATACAAGTGTACAACCTCATTACTACAAGCTTTTCAGAAATAAAACAGCTTTTATAGATTTTAATGGCCACGATCACCTTCCTTACAGTTACTGAATGGTTTTTTATCAATATTTCCATCATTATATTTATAATTATGGATTTTAAAAATAATATTAAATATGCCAACATAATTTATGAACAGTTAGTTTTGTATAATTTTGATTCCTTTTCAATGTCACTAAGAGAAATAGCATAGATTACTCTCTGCTGGAAAATAAAACCACTGGGAGGTCTTGATGGAAAAACTTGTGACTGAAGGTTATGCTGAATATACTCACTGCTACTATTTCTGCCAGGTTAGGCTGGTTACTTTTCACTGGAAAAGTCACAGGACTTCCTGCTGAAAGAACAGCTTCTTGGAAGTCAAAAAAAAAAGGAGATAAGTAATTTCCTCTTACCTATTAGGACCAGTCTATTTGTTCTCTTTTCTTCTTCTTTCCAGGTTACCGCAGTCTCTTCCAGATCATAGAGCTCGTGGACACCTTGTATTATTACTTGATGAGATTTGCCTTGAATAGATACCAGTCCCTTATCAGAAAAAATAACTGTTAGGATACATAAACAAATCTTTAACAATTGAATATCTAAGAGAGGAAAAAACCCTCAAACTGGGCGAAGCAGGGAAAAACACTTCTGGCAATTGTGCACCAATCAGTCAAAATAACCACGCAGTATGATCCCTTCTACTCATAAACATCCATTCTCATACCTCCTTATTTTGGTAAGGACTAACAACTACACTTTGCCATACTCTGCCTTCTGTTCCTTATTTGGTCAGTATCTACCATGATTGAAAAAAACAAAAATGTTATCACTACTATGCCACTCTTGAGAAAAAAATATATATACATACAGATACATCATACACTACATATATATACACATACGAGATATATATACATGTATATAGAGAGCGAGCGTGTATGGTGTATCTACCTATGAAAAACAATTGCTAGCAAAGGTGATGTAAAATGAGCAAAAATGTTTGATTTCAGATAATCCTGGTTAATCTGTCATGCTCAGCATAATCACTATTCTGAAAGAGAATTTTTGAATATTGGAAGACCAACAAACGTTTGTGAACTAAAATGACTGGCAACAAAATTAAATGGAATTGCTGCCAGAGCGAGCCCACTAACCCACATACCTAAAAGGATTTATCACTTAATGTAAAACTTTATAAAAGATATTAGTGGACCACATTCTGTAAAAAACATGCCTTATACTTCCCTAAAGAAAAAAAGTCAAGCAACCAAAAGAAAAAAAAAAAGCCAAAAAACTCAAACCAAAAAACCTACAACACTTAAAAACATTTAATGAAAAAGGACTGCATTTGATGTATTAGTTGAAATTCTATGACTATTGCTGCCAAAAAAAGTCTATGACTGCAGGTAATGTATAAATATAACAGCAACAAACTTTGGAACCCATTCTATAATTACCCAGCGTTCATTTGTCTTGGGAGTATTTGTCTGCAACTGAGCGTCAGCACACAGCTTATCACAGGCCTCATATCTCCTAAAGAATTACTTTGATTCCAATATTCAACATGACAAATATGTACTTAAAATGCATCAGTGGCAATTTTCTTCTAATTGTCAGGAAAGGGAAGACAAGGATATTCTCATCCAGTTGCTTGAAGAGCAATATCTTTCTTCTGATTAAAATAATTATGTTGCTATCCAAGATGCAAAAATGTCCTCAGAAAACAAATTAGTCTATTTTCTTGTACTTCTTACAGCCTAGCAAATGACAGGCTTGATTCTCATTTTTTCATGATTTATCTGGCTGCTTGATGTATGGAACCTTTCAAAGCAATGGAGGTGAAAAATGAAAGAGTCATTTAAGTGTCCTGATTATTAACTCTGCCACTTGTAAATCTCTCAATTCAAAACAAGTAGGATCTAAGTTTTCTTCTCCATCAGCTATCTTTCTGAGCTGTGCCATCAGCCAGCAAACAACAAATTGTCTCTACACAGAGTAATGACAAACCGCTATTCTCCATCTGTCTGCCTTGCTACAGTGACCCAGCAGCACCTTCTGTAGGTCTGTAACCAACAGCATACTGCAGCTTTGCAGGTGCAAAAGAGGAAAAGCACAAAAAAAAGAACTGTGTCAATTCTGACTAACCTTCAGTCTTATGATGTCCATGGTGCGACCAGCCTTATCTTTCACATTCTTCTCCCACAGAAGATTCTACAGAAAGGAAAAACATTTTCATAAGCAGAATGGCGTAAGATGATACTCTCTAAAAACATCATGATTCTTCAGTTGCCAGTGATGCATTACTTACCTGAATAAACAGATTTAAGTTTTCCTCTTTTACATTTCCTGGAACTTCAAACGTTACTGTAATTATACCCTGCAAATGGAAAGACTCACTATTACCAAACTGAATAAACGTTTCATTGCAATTATTTCGTAGAGTTCTTTATAATTTGGCCTCATTAAAAAAAGCAATAAAAGCAAAAAGTACTAAATCTAAATCTAATGACTGAGTACAATCACTAAAGTAGCCAAAAGCTAAACCTTTGAGCAGCTTCGAAACAAGACACACCAAAGTTCACAGTGCCCCACACATAGTGCAGTATTGCTTCTGCTGACCTTCCACATAAAAATACATAAGGACGCTTTATCATCCAACAGGGATTGGCAACCTACTGCCAGGGAAGTTTATGCTCATTTATGCCACATCTTTCTCAACAACCATCTTAAAAACATGGATGTTGAACTAAACAGAGATTGCAACAACGAATTAGCACTGTATTCTAGGAAAACATTAATTTCCTTAATAATACAAGAATGCTGAAACTCTTGTAACATTTGGGACAGCTTCTACTTATGTTTTTTTTTCTACTTCTGACATCTCTTCAGAATTTTCTTGCTATAACAGCATATTAAAGATGAACACTAATTTTAATTACGAGATTCTGAACTTAACATTTGGATCATAATTACAGCTAAGCATGAAACTGACTTTTTATTTAATGTTCATATCCAAAAGGAGATTATAATTGCCACCTTCTGTTTTCAGGACTAGTAACTTCACAGTCAAGGCCTGCAGTTCATTAAGAAAAATACAGGCATTGTATGCATCTTATTTTAACGTGAAAATGAAATCATATTAATTAAAATTCAATTAATTATAGCAATGTTCCAGAAGGAAAGCATACTTTTAAAATCTACAGTATAAAAATACCTCTTTTTTTTTTCCAGCCCAAGGGAACTGTTGCCCATCGGGGAAGTGCACCCAACTGGGGATACCCTGAAAAGGACTGTGAACCACCACTGATCCACACGGCAAAGTACCTGTATCTGGGGTCTGTGGGTGACCCATGGAGCAGGGACACTGAAGAACAGAGCAATTATCACCCTGCTATCCACATACACAAACAACATGCAGAAAGAAAACCTACAGGATAAAGACTGGCTACAAATTTAGGACCTGATTCTACAAATATTTTTAAAAGTAGCACTATCTGTCTGTTTCAGCAATACTCTCCATGTGAATCAATGAATGATGTGGCTAGAGCAGGGGGACCCTCTAAGCTATTTTTGAAAGTAAGTCTTACTTTATAATCTTATGTTTGGAATCTATCTACACAAAAAAAAAAAATCACATTCCTGTAAGTATTTAATGTAATCTTCCAAAGAACTTAAACCACGTTAATCCCTGCATTGAAACCTTCTGAAAAGTAACATGGTTAGAACAAGACATCTGAAATTACCCTGAACAACCTTGTTACAAAGGCAGTAGTTTTGGTAATTACCTTATCTAGATGTGCATGTGTTGTCTTTATATGTTCAAGCTTTTTCTGCAAACTGAAAATAAGTTAAATGTAACATTTGAGTAAGATGGACAAAATGTTTCAAAATGTAAATAAAACCTGAGTATCACAGAGCAAACTGAAAACAACAAAGGTAGACCATGTAGTCAGAACAAGCTTGAAGTGTTAATTCAGTTTTATGTCAAAGCAAGTATGCTTAATTACTTTGATCTGAACCAGTTAATAATTTGTGCTACTACACTACTTTTCAAAAATTTAAACACAAGTAGGTTAATTATTTGCAGTATCTTTAGAAATTTAAAGTATTTATACTTCAAGAAACAGAACAGCCTTGATATTCTTTTGCATAGGAACAAAAGGCAAACTACATCATTAAAGCATGAAAGGAAAAATAAATCACTGGAATTTGTCAATTTCTTAGATATTTATTTTTTTGGAAAAAAAACCCAGAATTATTTATAAAGTCAAAAAAAAAATACACAAAGCTGTTTCATGTGAGAATGCAATCTGCAACACTAAGAGAAATACCATACATGAAATTTCCATTTCAACTGTGCCATACAGCTCATTCCCACTGTATAGTGTACCTGCCAATTTAAAAATGGTCCTCTCTACCTCATAAAGGAACTTGTGGATTTGTTTCATAAACCAAGATTCAGGGTCTTACTGTATCATTCTATGTGACAATAAAGAATTAAAGAATTTTACTGCAACTTTAGATTATGCACCCACATCTGTATTTAATCAATACACTACAAGATTTCCCCAAATACTGTTTCTGTTTCAGAGAAGAATCTCTATGTTTTATACACAATGTGCAAAGAAGAGAATACTACAGCACAAGTCGCTACAATGACAGCTCTTTGCTACTTCAGAGGAGAGTGCCCATAAAAATCCATTCTCCTACACTGACTGTAAATTTTAAGAAGTCTTTAATGGTGGGGAGAAAGGTATTGATTGTTACTGAAGTAGCATCTCACGCTCCTATTTCTCAGATCATCTTCTTTTCTCCTTCTCATACTGCATTACACAGAATCCAGAGATCTGCAGGAGTTTCCTGGCACTTCAGGGCACTTAGAGATTACAAGATTTTACCAGTACTATCACACCAATCAGGTGTTGCATCTGTTTGCTACGCTACCAGAAATCCTTGCTGTAGTATGCAGCTAAATTAACAATTTTATTAGGGTATTGGTGTGTATTTGTGCTCAAATGGTTCTAGAAGCAGATTTTTTTCTGCTATGGATGAGAAGGCAGAAGACACACAAACAACTGCATATAGTGTTAGCTAGTGTTAGTATCTAGAAACTGATACCATGGTAAGCAATTTCACCATACAGAGCTCAAATACACTCAAAAGACAAGGAACCTCATTTAAGCAGTCATTCAACCTTTTTAGTATTCATTTAACCTTTAGAATTTGTCTTTAAATGCTGCAATTTTAGAGTGTTTCCTCTGTTTTAATACCAAATATTGAAACCTCTAAAGGAACTACAAGCAAGATAAAAGAGAATACTAGACCAATGAAAAAAAAGAGGTGGGTTTTTTTCTTGTCAGATCCTGAAGGAGCTTGTCAGACTTGTAGAGAGCAGCACTTACTAGTAAACCTTGCAGAATGACACCTACTATTACAGTTAATCAGATCTGAGTTGTCGTCGTCAAGAACGATCCTCTTCTGGTCTACATCATGCTTTCTCTGTTGTGTGGCCAGGATGAGTCAGTTTAGCTAGCTGATCCATCGTAAGAACTCAGGACAGGGGTTTATGATCTGGTTTATGACATAATAGTTATATATTGCCCACAAAGAATGCATTGGCTTTCATTCTCCCTTAACTTTCTTTTGGACGCCTACTCTTGATAACTCCCTGATGCTGCTATCAATACAGATCTGACAGGTACATTCAAGGAGTTCAAAAGAAAACCCCTACGTATCACATATCAGACAAAAGCCAGTGCCAGCAGAGGGAAAGGGCAGCTGAGAGCCAGGAAAAGCAGGCTACCCTTTGGATAGCATTACATCAATTCACTGGGAGATCTCACTATTAGAGGTTACTAGCCTGTATTTTCTGCAGTTTCCCCCTTCTGTGAATAAGGAAATCATTCCATTCTTTTACCTGAAGTGAACACTGTGTGTCCAGAAAGAAAAATTAAGCTGATACTGCCTTCAGTTACATATTCCCTCCTTTCCTATGGTTGCACCAGAACACTTGTCTTCTCTTCACTGAAAAACTCCAGCGCACAACATGAACAGAAAGTCCTTCGCCCCACGCCTCCAATTTTACTTTTCCACCCATCTGGCATACTGAAGCACACACTTGGCATTAAAAACACCCACCAAAATCTAACATGGAACACAATAATCAGTACATGGAGTTGCTTTGTTTGTTGTGGAACCTCAGTCACAGAATCACAGAATATTAGGACCTGGAAGAGACTTCGCAAGATCACTCAGTCCAACCTCCCTGCCCAAGCAGGATCATCTAGAGTAGATCACTTAGGAACATGTCCTGATCGGTCTTGAATGTCTCCAAAGGAGACTCCACCACCTCTCTGGGCAGCCTGTTCCAGTAATACATCACCCTCACAGTGCCCTTACTTTCCTGTGAAAACTAAGGAGGCCTACAGTTCACCATTACATGAACTGAGAAAAAAAATTTAGATCTTTTAAGAGAACCAGAAAAACATGTACAAATCTACTCTACTACTAGTACCTTGAGGGGGAAAAAAACCCAAGCATGTACACTTCACTTCATTTAACTTCACAAGGTTAAGAAGTTTTTGTTACATGCATTTGAGGTTGAAAGAATTCCCAAACCCAGCTTATCACTTACAAAGTGGGAATCTGAAACATGCTCAGAAGTAAATTCAAACCAGGATTTAAGCGTGTCGGCTTCATGTATGTACTTGTAAAACAGATATTATTTCTGATAAAAGACAATAACATTAACACCCTACCTTATTCCAGATAAACTGTCAAAAGCATGCAGGTCCAAGACATAGGAGAGATCAACTCTAAATAGAGGGAAGAAAGAAAGTTTTCTATTTTTAAATACAGTGTATAATTAAATTAATTATTTTTTTAAAGCTTCACTGAAGCTTATGTTTATTTTCCAGTCTATCATACTAAAGGCATCAATACTTAGTGTTATTTTTGGCTCTTGGTGGTTGGTATTGTCTCCTACAAGGAAACAGTGTTTATGTGCACACTTATACGTAAGCACAGAAACATAATTTTTAAAAAAGCCCAATGAATTACGAGGTTACTTCCAAGACAGAATATAAAAATCCCACATGCTGGATGCCTGAATAATAACTGGGTTTTACTAAATAAGAAAGCCAAAGCTCTGCCCTAAAGCTTTCCCTGCAATCATTCTGCACCCTTAATCTAGGCCCTCTCACCACACACACAAACCCATGGAATGTATGTTGCTTTTACTGACATGGAGCTAGCAAACAAAACTGAAATACTACGAGGCAAGTGCTACTATGAAGAATTTCAGAATATTACATTTTCCTTCTGTTTCATCAGGAACAGACAGCACCCATCAACTATAAGAACAGCTACCTAGATACTTGCTTAATAACTTTTTTTGTCTTTCATAAAAGCAATATAGACTATAGGTTTCACCACTAGCAACTAACAGCTTTCTAAAAAAATTAAACCTCTGGAGGGTAGCCAGTAAAATTAAACTTTTACAACCAATGGTAACTTTACAAATCATTTTCTATGATGAAATGTTTATAGTGTAAAAAACGATATTCTGGTCACTTGCTGATGTCATCATCAATGTCAGATGATAATAGCAAATATTTTTCTCTACACTTTCCAACTACATTTGACAGCAACTTTTAAAAGGCAAATGTATTTCAAGATTATGTCTACTGTTTTCTCTCAAAAACAGTTTGGGAAAGGAACCTGTATATAGAAACATTCATCAGAACACTATCACATAATTCATGTAATAGTACACAAATCAGTCCTAACAGTATGAAAGTCAGACTGTTCTTCTAGCATCCCTGCAAGTACCATAATAATTTACTTTCTTCTAAAGAAGAGATGTCAGTTGGAATTTCAATGAAAAATAGTGAAAAACAATGCAATTACTTCTCCCTTCTTACAAGCTTCCTTGCACTGCTTTCGAAGTCATTTTGTAGTAATAACTTATTTACAGCAACCATCATAAATGAGAAAAATCTTTAAGCTGACAGAACAGAAAGAAAACATGACAGTGTACATGATCAGTGATTAAGTCAGAGACAACTTGTCCTTGCAAGATGCCTTTCAGTTATAATATCTGTTTTAACAAATAAAAAAGAAACTTTGAATTTCTACCTGTAAAAAATCTTCAACATTTTTGGAACATGCTGAAGCAAATACACCTGTAGTATTTTTCAGGAACTTGATAAATGGTACTGAAGAGAGGGCAGAATCTGGTGGGGACTTACTGTCTCGAGTTTTGTGGGTGTCAGCAACATACTGTGCAGCAATGAATCTAACAGACACTTACTGTCTAGATTTTGTAGATAATAGTAAGATGTTTTGTAGCAGTGGTGCTGTGGAATTTGTGTACCAGCACATTGTAAGCTTTCTAGCGGGACTATCTCCAGAACAAGAAAACCTCAAGGCTGCAAGAGGCTCCAAGACCAGACATGCAGCTCTGGTAAAGAAGAAAAGGAAGGTAAGAGCCATAGTTCACGGCAGAAAACACAGTGATGAAGATGAGTGGATGATGTAAACAACCACCACAGTCTTTGAAGACCACCTAAAGACTGTAGTACGCATGCAGGAAAGAGTGGAAGCTTATGATAATGAATTCCCAGATAAGTAATGACTACTGAGGTTTGATTTCAGCTTTTCACAGCATCACTCACTATTAATGATGCCATCAATGGAATGATGGCTAATATCACCTTAAATATTAAAAGGCCATATTCGTATTAAACTTGTAACAAAATATAGGTTCTTAGGAAAAAAAAAATCCCAAGCTTTTCTAAAATCCACATCTCACATAAGAAATATTTAGTTATATTGCAAAGTGCAATAAAAGCCACTAGTGATAACCTTTGTAAACTAAGCTACATCTTAACAGTGACTATTAGTGTAGGATGCAAACAGTAACAACAAATATAAAAAAAACAGTGCATTTTTACTTCTTAAAAAATCCACAACATATATCTAGATGCTTATTAGGTAAGATAGGTTCCCTTTAAACAGATCTAGGAGCACACAAATCTGTCACAAAAGCAGGATCTGGTACCTAGTACTAGTGGCCATTTAATACCTTGATCTTTGGGTCTCTAAAATTTTAACAAGTCCATTTATTGACCTAAAATAAAATAGAGAAATCAGAAGTTAATATATAAATGCAACCACATATTGCTTGAATAATTTAACCATGGAAAGCAGCATGAGAAATAGCACCACAGCAACAACCTCAACTTGGTATCAACTTGTTGTACAAACCAGACATTCCAGCAAAACTGTTTCTGTGATTTATTTTTTTTTTTTATCTTCTAAGTAAGGGTTGAGGAAAACTACAAGTTCTGCCAACAAAATGCTACCGGTGTTTTCCCACCTAAGAATTCTCATGATACACTCTTCTGGGTCTAAACTTTTTCACTTTTAGAGTTCAAACCACTAATAAAGTTGTAGAGCATTTAAAAAATTTTAGTGTTTCATCTTGGCAATCATCACATTGACAGAAAAAGATGGTGCATGTCTGACCACTAATTTGATTCAGACTATTGGTTCTTCTACATCCATGGCAATTATCTGGAACTTCCTCCATGCATCTTTGCATTTGTTATTACCTGTACCTACTAGCAGATTTTTTTTTCCCCTAATGCTAATTTTGCAAAATGGGAACAGCTGCTCAAAAAACAATGACTGTGGACACTCTGGAAAAAGGCCTGTCTTTAGGAAGTATCATCAAAACTTACCTAAACTGGGAAAATACTGAGATTGTGTGAGCACATGAAATGCCCTTAAAGACAGGCAGTCTCTTTTACCTTCTGAGCTAATGATTTCTGTCAATACAATTGTAAGTTCATACTTCTGAATTAACAGCAAGGAAGTAACTATGTTTAAATAAAAATTACCTTTGAGACAGTACAGTGTTAGTTTGCCATAAGTTTCGTACCTGACAGATGTTCTGACTCTACTCAATTCTTCCCCTGAAACCAAATCGGTTTTATTGATGATTATAAGATCAGCTAATGCAACCTGCCTATGCATTAAGGAAAAAAAAAAAAAGAAAAAAGAGAAAAAAAAAGACTACATGAACAGATACTTTCTATGTAAGGCAGAAAAAAACATTTCTCCCGTATCACAAAAACAAATAGCATGAGTATTGTCAGTACACAAAGGCAAGCATTAATCTAACTATAATACAGAGTATCACTTAAGTACTATTGGGTTCTCCTTCGATTGCACAGAACAGCACCTCAAAGCATTTACCAAGCTACAAAGCTTGCTAATTTTTGTACATTTTAAAAAATGTCCTTTAACTCAACGTGCATGATGATTTATGAACATCACAAGCCACTATTTCTTTTGCATATAGTCTTCATAAAGTCATAATTGAAGTTTCTTTGCTTTTATGAAGCCTTCCATCATTGTGGCTCAGGATGGAAAAAATACACCTCTATCTGCAGTTCCACTGTGAGTGTCTGATAGATGCTCATATGCAATCCTTTCCCCAACACAGGTGGTTCTCCTTCATTTATAGAAAGTCTCATCCATCTTATAATATTGCCATTCAGATCTTGGGAAAACACCAAATGTAGCATGAGGTCACTTTTCTATTTTCTACCCCATTATAACACTCTACCCAAGGGCCAAAAAGCCTTAAAAAAGGAGAATCCACTTCTAATGAACTTCTATACAGTACAGTTCCTATGATACATACAATTAATTTATATATCCATACCGAGATGCTTCATTGACAAGACCTTCTGGCTTTTCTTCTGTCAAGTGCTAAACAAAAATGAAAACAATTGGATTAAGCACATTCATAGAATCACAGAGCATCCAGAGTTGGAAAGGACCCATAAGGCTCACTGAGTCCAACTCCTGGCTCCACACAGGGCCAGACGAGTCAGAGGATGTGACTGAGTGCATCATCCAGATGCTTCTTGAACTCAGTCATGCTAAGTGCTGAGAGCACCTCCCTGGGGAGCCTGTTCCAGTGTTCAACTACCCTCTCGGGAAAGAGCCTCTTCCTAACATCCAATCATTTCTTCCCAGAAGAAAAAGGAAGCATACATCCAGTGGAAGAAAGGGCCAGCAGAGTACAAGGAAGCTGCTAACATATGCAGGGAAAAAATGAGAAAGGCTAAAGCTCAGCATGAGTTCAACCTTGCCAGCATAGTAAAAGATTAAAAAAATTTTCTATGAACATATGAACACTAAGAGGAGGTCAAAGGAGAATCTCGCTCCTTCACTGGATATGGTGGGGAATATGACTACAGAAGATGAGGAAATCTCAATGTCTTCTTTACCTCTGTCTTCAACTGTCAGACCAGTTTTTCACGGTACTCACCCTCCTGACATGAAAGACGTGGACAGGGAGCAGAATAAACTTCCCATGATCCAGGTTGAAACAGTCAAAGACCAACTAAATCACCTGAACTGTTGCAAATCCATGGGGCCAGATCCATCCAAGGGTGCTCTGGGAGCTAGTGGATGTGATTGCCAAGCTGCTCTCCATCAGTAGTCACAGTCAACCAGAGAGGTACCACATGACTAGAGACTTGCTGATGTGATCACAGAATCACAG
>VXBZ01007971.1:1084929-1101385 GCA_013399135.1 Heliornis fulica | reverse complement strand
CAGCCACGTGACGGGGCAGTTCCAATTACCGCGAAGAATTTTTCTGAATTAGCGGGGTTACACAAAGGACACTCATTGAGGGGGAAGGAAAAAAGGGCAGCGAGCGGGAACGCCCAGCCGGAGCCTGCTGGTGATTTAAAGCAGGAAACTCCCTCGCCTCACACAGACACGGCCGCATTCAGCACCGGCCAGCGGCTCCGCGGGAGGAATGTCTGGCGCACATTACGCTAATCCTCGCCCCCGAGGTTGGGTTTACACAGCCATCGCCTCGCTCTCCTTCCCGCTGCCAAGGCGCTGGACGCGGGGGGCGGGAGGGGGTGGTGGTGTGTGAGGCAAAAACTCCCGCCTCGCCGCGGAAAGAAGCCCCGCTTGTTACACAGACGCTTAGGCGTTTTCCAACTCGAAGGTGGAAACGGCTTGTAAAGCGAGGGCTGGTGTGCCGGCACAGCTCTGAGAAACTTCTGCGTGCAGCAGATCGCACGGGTTGGTTAATAATAATAATAACAACAATAATAATAAACAACTACTGAAAGGCATTGAGCCATTAACAACCACAGGGTCTCTAGGCCTGAAGAGGCTCACCACAAGACAAAAAAACGCTCCTGGGCTAACACACGCATTACATATCCTCTTTATTTCGAGGAGCTGCTGTGAGAAGACATGAACAGCCTATGCGAAACAGGCTCTCACTTAAAAGCGATGCTGAAAGCCTCACCTGCCCACAAGCCCTCGAGGAACACAGGCCAACACCTACAAGCACCTTCGGCACCCACCTCAACCATGCTGCTTCTTCCTTTTCCTACCCTGAAGAGACATCACCCAGGAACAGCCAATGCTGTCCCGAGGTGCAACCGGAACAACAGCGAGGCTGCCTGCCACCAACCAGTCTTGCCAATCCCAGTTTATGGGCAGAAGTATGCCAGGACAAACTGGTCGAGATGACTCAAATCGGCTCTCTCCCCCACCCTCGCCTTCCACCGAACAACAGTCCTCTTCAGCAAGTGGGAGTGGGACCTCAGAGGAGTGACTCAAAGCTGCTCTCGAGGGGAATGGGGAGAAAACACCCAGTACCCCTCTTTCCTCTTTTCACGTGACATTAATTAAACACGCGAGAACTGTTTTGAGGTAGTAAGTGCAATAAAGACAAAGAAATCTGGTTTTACCGCAAGATAAGTTTACTGAGGTCAAACCCAAGGGAAAACTAATCTAACCACATTTTAAAATGGTTTGGAATATTCCATAGCCCAGTGAAACCATAAAATGACAAAAACATCCTATCCTAGAATAGCATGAGGATAAAAAAAAAAAAAAAGAGTTATGTTTAATTAAAGGCAGATGACCTAGTAAAAATTTCACACTCACACTGTGTCCATATAAAAGTCTGTATCATTTTTTCATCCATTGCAAATGTACGTTTTCACATTTAGGTGGTACTATTTAATCTTTGATTACAGTGATTTCATTAGAATAAAGACATCAGAATACTTCAAAACGTTAGGCTTTATGCTGTCATAGGCTTTAAGCCAGTAAGTGATTTTAAGTAACAGATAGATGAGCGTATGGAGATTTACATCTTACATCTTCTTGAGGGACAGGCAATAAATCTCTCCCAAAAGGGACATGGGTTTTCTATTAACACACATAAAAAAGGCAGATGAACTGCCAACTCTTACTGGAAGCTTAATGACAGATATCAGAATTGGAGGCCGAGGACAATAGGTATAGCTGAAGAAATTGAGGACTGGAAAGCAAAACCAGCCAAAACTTCCCTGATAACTTTCTGAATGTGACTGTATCTCCACCTTGAAAAAAGCTGCAGCTTTTCCTCAGCTCCTGCAGATGGAAGGTTATTCCAGAAGCCGCTTCTGATGGCTTGGAATATTTATTGGTTTTTCTATATTTCCAACCTAAAGTTATTTAGGGCCAGCTATTGGCACATCAAATTATCAGTACTGTCCTCTCTTTGCTACAACAGTTCTCCTCCTTTCCCTGTGCCATACAACAAATGCCCTCAAGTATTCCATTCTGCAGCTTGTTGTTGGTAGACAGCAGTCAGATCTGCCTCTGGCTCTGACAATATTTAAGCCTAATGATTTTATCACGCTTCACTTCTGTGTTCTTCCCAAAACATGGGAGGCTCTTCGTGAAATAATTTAGATTTAAACAATCACATTATTTTACTCTTCTCTTTTAATGGAAACCGTGACTCAGATGAGCCAAACACAAAATATTCCACCAAAGTATTCTATGTATAGAATCTGTGTAAATTCATGTGGCTGAAGTCAGCCAAATAACATAAGTACTCCATAATGGAAAAGCTGATTAAATATTATATAAATACCTCAAACGTACACTTTAAGGTAAATCCTCATAATATCCCTGTGAGTCTCCCTTAGAAAATGAGAAAACGGAGGCCAGTAATACTTAAATGACTCGACCAACATCACAGAAGTTTCCATCAGGAACTGTGTTGCACCTAAGGAACTCTTGGCTCTCTGTCACATGCCACATCTCCTGGAGCACACTGTGGACCTCATTCCAGCCAGCACTGTGCCGGGTGATCTGCAGCCACCTTCTCTGTGGCTAAAACAACATTCAAAAATAATAGCAGCTGGTGTCTAACGGGGTAAGATGTGCTTGGATTGTTGCCCCAATTGTTGAGAAAAGACTTTTTTGGTAAAGTCAGTACACCTTACGGCGACAGCATTTTTGCCTTCATTACAGGGGTTAGGGTCAGAGGCTGAGACTTTCATCCTGCTGCAGAAAAGGAAAGTGCATCACTGAATTGCTGGCAGCAGTGGTCTAATTTCAGCATCATGGCTACGCAAGCACGACGGACGTTCAGCTACATCCTGTCCCTTGTACTTTCTGGGAGAGGGATATTTCATTTTAACACAGAAGCCTAAGCGGATCGGGAAGAGGCAGAATAAGGACTGCGAGAGGGAAGGCACTGTTTTGATCCTACTCTGCCAACCCTCACAGACAAGAGTGCCCACCTATAAAGACAATTATGCTGACTATCCATCTCAGGACTGGGGAAAAGAGCAGATGAGATGGTTCAACCCTGGTGCTTCCCTGAGGGAGTGAGTTCCTCAGCAAGTTGACACTACCTGTAACCTAATTGCACTGCAGGTACACCTCTGCCGGAGGGGGAATGCCCAGCCCACAGGGAAGCACCCAGCATCACTGGGACATGAGAACTAGGTATGTAGTCACAGACCATGCCAAGTCTCTATATATCCATAGTATCCTTATAGTACCTATACAGAAACAGGGGATTTCGGCACAGGAGGAGGAAAAGAATTTTCTCTTCTTTCTCTTCCACAAACCCTTTCTTTTTCTTGGGATAACTCTTGCCCGTAGTAAAAAAGCACAGATTGTAAGCACAGAGATCATGAAATGCACAACACTTAACAATGCTTAAGTTAATGCTTTCTGGGTAAAGAAGTGATTTGGGGTCTGAGAATCTTTTTTTGCTGTTGTTTTTTAATCCTCTTTGGTACCCTTAAAGTACCATTTACTCATCTCCTTAAGAGTGGAAGGACTGCGTTAGTGTGCTTGGTTTAACATTCACTTTCCCACCAACTTAGGCAAGTTGTGTATCTACTGCGACTGATTCACAGCATTGGTGTGCATGAAGCCCTCTGTGCTCAGCGCTGTATACATAAACACACGCGCCAACTTCGGGGCACTAAGCCACTTCTAATTTCTACTGGGATTGTTGGACTGCATCACCTCTACACACCAGACCTCCGTAAACATGTCTTTTTCATGTATAAAACATCTCCTTTGAATGCTTCTAGTGTCCGATGACAGAAGCTGAGCTGAGTTTGGCCTTCAGCTCTTAGGAACCATGGCTTATCAGATACAATGGCGAGCTGAACCATAACGTTTGTGCTACCAGTGGTAGGTAAAGACAGAAGATTGCCATCACCCATGCAAAGAGGTATCTGACAGAAGCTGTTGGAAACAGGACATGCTGCTATAAATTTGTGTAATGAGAGCACTGCAGCTTTTATCTCTTCTTGGGTATAAAGCTTGTTAAAAGTCTGAAAATGAGATTATTAAGACTAATTAAGAAAAGGACAAAATAATACTTTAATAAACTCTTCTGGTCCTCTGTGCCAGCAACTCCCTGCAGAGCTTCCTCAAAAAAAAAAATTTTTTTTCCTTTGATTTTTTGCATTTCTTTCTTTCTTCTGAAAGACAGACTCACAGATACAAGAACTTGAGCAATTTTTAGCATTGTTTGCTGTAGCTTTGCTAAACTGCAAAAAGCAAGCGCGCCTCAAGACCAACGCAGTGCTGTTGCCTGTCAGAGTAACATGAAAAACAGGAGTACCGCTTTTGCCTCCATAGAACTTCCTTTCCACAAGTGGTATTAGACTCATATCAACATAAGTAACACAGCAGCTGAAAGCAGGATTTCATTTGCTCCGTTTTTAAAGAACTACTCGACTTTTTCAGGCTGCAGTGACATAAATACAGTGGGTGAGGGTGGGGGTGGTTTGGGTGGGAGAAGGGGAGGATGGAGGAGGACAGAGTTTTATGCCAAGAGCTGAATCATAACCATGTGAGTAATTTAGCCATTTTTTTTTCTTAAGGGTATGAATCAAATTAAATGTGTTTTGCTGTGGGTGAAGGAAGAGAGAATATAATAGCATGAATCAGAGCTATCATCAAATATGTGGCACAGACTAAAAATTAATTACAATTACTGCCTTCTTGTAAAATTTTCTGCCATAAGATGCAGCAAATCTGCTAATCAATATAATCCATTAAAAAAATTCTCAGGAATTAAAACCTTTCAGCTATTTTTGCCTTTTTTTTTCCCGCATTGTAATAGGAAAAGATTAGCACCTTTAAAGAAAAGCTAGCTAACTAGGTCTAGCTTAATCTGTTAGATGCCTTTTTGCTCCAGTGGCAAAAGAACTGTTGCTAATAACGAAAAGTAGATATTAGACCACATGTAATTTCATCAGTCAGGGTTAGCTTGGGGATGAAAGTGCATGGAGTATGTGTTTTACCACTTTAGCATAGGCAATTCATTAGGCATTTCATCAAGGACAACTAATTTAATGAAAAATGCCAACAGAAAACCACTCAGTATTTCTTTAACTTTTCCTGGAAGAGTGAGATGAAGTTGGGGAAAAATGTATGTGAGACCCTGGAAATTTTTTTTTTTTTCAGTTTGGAATAGCCATGAAAGTAAGAGATACTGAGAAAATTGTAAGATGCTAGAATGTAAGAACCTCTTTTCAAAAAGGCCAACAGATACTTTGAAACTTGGACAGAGAACCAAGGATAGATGAATTTTTTTTATACTAGGTAAAAACCCAATGATTTTGATACCTATCAAGACTTTGCCTCCAAGTCCCTAGCACAGATGAAACTGTATTAAATTCATTTTCTGAAAAACAGCAAGACATCATTTGGAATCAGTTCCTCCCCACTAAACAACTCCAGATCTTTCCCATAGTAATTCTCTTGCACGTGCCCAGCAAAAATCTCTGTAGAAAGGAGGGGTAATACAGCGTGTTTGGGAAGTCATCTGAACCACGAGCCTTAAAGACGCGATTCCCAGACAGACAAAAAACTTCTGTGGAGACCTCCAGAGCTGCTGTGACCCTCCAGTGGTGTATGTGGGGGAAGGAAGAAAATGGCAGATCTCTTGTGTAACCCAAGCCAAGGCCCAAGAGGCCTTGGCTTGGGTTACACAACCCAACCAAGGCCCAAGAGGCCTTGGCTTGGGTTGTAAAATGCACGCACGCACACGTGCGTGCGTGCGTGCATTTTACAATCCCCATTCAAATGGACCTATGAACAGGAAGCCAATGCTGGCTCTGGAGTGAGGCCTTACCCTCACCTTGCTCTTACACCATCCCAAGGTCACAAGCCCCAGCAGAAGCAGTGGTTCCTGCCTGCCACCAGCCCACACCACCCAGTGTCATGCCAGTGTGCAAGCCAGCTTCATTCCTGTTGATGTCCCTCAGTGTCTTTAATAATATCTCTTAAAAACTGAAACTAAATGGGCACTTTAGAGACCCAGCAGACAGATGGTCTGCTCATGGGGTGGTCAAAACATTTCACAGCCAACAGCACGTGAGAATTCCCTTGACTCTCCCTTTGACCACGGCAGATATTAAGTCTGCTGGCCAGACAATCTCCATGCTACCTTGTGGAAGTAGTCCCTCCCTTTTTTCAGTATTGGTATCACCCAGTAACCAGATTCATCCAAGCCTTGGTCACTCTCCAGGTAGTAGGAAAGCCCAGCCGACGTACCAGTGCTAAAAGCTAGAAACTACCCTCAAAGCTAGAAACTCCCCATCAATAAATCAGTGCCGCTGTGTAGCCACCATGTTTTGAGGCTGCTCATGGGCATGGCAGTATAATAAGCAAGAAAGAGATCTTCTTCTGTGTATTCGCAGTCCCAATGATGGTCAATTCTCCCCACTTTCCCCAAGACAAAAGTCACTGATACTCCTTAATTATAGCTTTCCCTTGCGACACAGAGTAAGTTTCAAGTAGCAATAAAATGTAAGTTGTCAGAAGTTAGCCAGAGAAGATGCTGAATGTCTTATTCAAGTCAACATTTTTACCACTATCTGTGCTTTGTCAGTTGTCATTGTTATTTATAACACAACACTATACATTACTGCAGGTCTTTTACATTTCAGTAACATTATTTCTCAGCTTCTCAGCTGTTTATCAACCAAACTCCTCAAATGCTGCCACTCCTGATTTTGACATACGATGGTTGAGCTCGGCAGGACTGCTAACTTGCCTCCAAAAGGCACATGCCGCTTGGTAAAGATAATTCCCAGCTTTCCACAGCAAATACCTGCCATTACAGATAGCTTCAAGAAAGTGAAAAAAAACCCTTTTATTTGGAAAAAAAAAAAAAGAAATATATATCAATATAGCTCAGAGCAACAACATTCCCAAGTCACTAAGCAGAAAACTCTCACATCCCAGTTTTATATACTAAGCATATTTTCAATAGTATTATGATGATATATAATATTATTTTGTATATTTTAGCTATAAGGCTTTAAACAAGTTGCTACAGAGTATCTGCTACCTTCTCAACTGACCCAGTGCCAAATTCAAAAGGCAGCCTGCTATCTAGCCACTTTGGCTACAAAAATACAGAAAAAAAACAGTATTACACACTTTGCAAAATCATCAGGTATTTGTCTAAACACCGCAGATTTTGGTAGGAAACCTCCCACAAACTCAATGGCTTGACATCGGTACTTGCCTTACTAATAGTTACTTCAATGGCTTAAGAGATATTTCTGAAAGTAGTTATTGAAAACTGAAATTCTGTTTTGCTTTCAAAAAGTCCCACATCCTGTACATTTCTAGAATTGCTGAAACAGTTCAAGAAAAACTGATGGGAAATTCCATTTGAAAATGCCAACACTTGCAAATACAATCTGAAGTACGAGATGGGGAATACGCTCAAAACCAAAGCGCAAACAGTTCTCCGAGATTATATAGTTTGTTCCTCCAGCCCTGTGAAGGAAAAATATAGGGAGGTTGGGGTGGGAGGGGAGAGGCGGCGGGAAACTGCCATTGTAGTCGAGAACATAATTCACCACTAAACTCGTGACGAAATATAGAGCTTTTTTCCTTCAAAACTCAGGCACAGCACAGCTTTGGGTGCATACTATATTGCCTGCCTTCCACTGAATTTTTTTTCCCTGCCCTGTTAACTTTAAAAGGCAGTCCAGGACCACCCTGCTTTGGTGATTTAAGAAGGATGCGCATGCGAATATTTAAATTAGCCTGTGATTCCAGAACCTGTCCTTTGAAAACCGTTCTAGGGCATGTTTCAGAAGAGGTCTTAAAACTGATGAGAGGCAATTCTGATTTTGCACCTCACGCACAGGTAACAGGAGGCACTTAACGTGCACAGATTAGTGAAGCCACTGCCGGCTAATTGAAATGCATACAATGGTTTCTGTACCTCAGAATTACGTCCAGAGGCGGGTTACAATACTTATAAATGCCGAATTAATTTCACACCTCCTAAATTACATGGGAAGTCTTATCAGTTTTAGACCCTAAGCTTCTTGGGGATGAGACGGTCTTGTCTGTCTCTCTGGTAAAGCATTAATCATGTTGTGGGTGCTTACAGCTAATAAGATGCATGCAAATCTATTCTGATGTGGTTTTTTGCCACTTCAGACTAGAGAAGAGTCACACACAGAGGCATACTCTTGCTTCTCTACCTGATGATACAATAATGTGCATAACTGAAAGAAAAAAAAAAAAAAAAAGCCCTGATAGGCACAGAAAGACTTTGTTTTTGTTTATGCCACCCAGACAGAGTCTGCGGCTATACACTGCAAACAGTTGGCAAAACCTAAACCACAAGTATGCAGCAGCACTGTGAGTAATAAAGATAATGTTTGCATTTTGTTTATGAAGAGCCTTAACCAGCATACTAAAGCAAGCATACTGAAACCAAACAATACTCAGATCTTCAGGAAAACTTCAGAGGATCCAAATCATGTAATTTAATCACTTTGTTCTTTAACAATCTAAACATCACTCAAAATTTACAAGCAGCAATTCCATCTAAGTTCTTTAAGCTGAAAAAATGTACGTAACCAGCTGCCCTTGTCTATCCTGAGCACTGAAGTTCAAACAAATCAAGGTCTATTACTAAGGCAAAAATAATTAAAACCAAACCAAACAAAACCCAGCAAACTAAAAAAGTCGCCTTGCCCCAAAGGATGAGAAGTGTTATATTGCTTGGCCAACATGGAATTCCTTTGGATCTGGACTCAGGTTCAACGTTTAAGTGTTTCACAGTTATGTCACTGTGATTTTGACAACACACCAGTACTTCTGCATGGAGTGCGTGGATAAGAAATGTATTTCATACTTCTCATGAAAGCCAGAATTCAAATGATTTTTACATCAAAAAAAAAAAAGAGTAATAAGAAAGGGAGAGCTGCTGAGGTAAGGCTTCTCCCTAGAAGATACATTTTTAATTTGGCTCAACTTTGGATCCTAGATCAAAACGTGATTATTGGCAAGCAGGATGGTTTTATTTAGGACAATTTCAGTATTTTTTTTTCCAGATTCACATCGCATTCTCACTTGCTGAAAGCTGGTAAGAAAGCTTCATGTCACGTGAAAAATAACCGCAAGTCTCCCATCTTTCTCTTCATCCATCCATCCTTCTACTTATTCCAGCAGGTAATTCTGGAGCCCCTTTGAGAACAGGTGCACATTCAAGCCTCAGGGACCAGTGCTCTCCCTTCCAGGGACTCTGAAGGGAATCCCCTTACTCCACATGCAGAATTTGCAGGGATAGGAGACAGGGTTACAGCTCTCCCAAAGTAATTAATCAGTTCCCTCATTCAACAGCGTATTTTGGACTGCGAGCAGACTGCATCAGAGAGTAACTGCAGGGTGGCAGAACACTGTTTGCTATGACCAATTAACTAACAACCGCCACCTCCTGCCAATCGTGGCTGCACTTTCACTACCCCGTTAGCATGCTCCAAGCAACTCTGTCAAGGCTGAATTCCTTGACCATACACAATGAGAGACATTTTGAGAGTGCACCAGCTAGAAGACAGATGGGAAGTCAAGGGTCCAACTGATTCCTCCCCACCAGGCTCACCAAAGGCGGCCTGGACAGCTGCACATCACAGGCTGTCCCTGAAAAATGCAGACTGAAACTGCCAACACATACCTTACAAAGCAATGATGCAGAGCCTGGTCTATAATACAACCCACTCCAACCCCTATGTGTCACATAAGGATTAGAAAAAAAAAAAAAACACAACAAACCCAAACATCATAATCATCCCATATTTGCCCAACAAAATATGAGGATCATGGCTTAGAGAGCTCCCAACCAGACTTCACCTGGAAGAGAGATGTACAACCTTTATCTAAGCCCACAGCCAGATTCCTCCAGCACACAGCTGGGACACTTAGTTTCCCAATCCATGGTCCTTAGCTTCTACAAGGAGCCCAGACCCCTCTGTAGATGCTGTCCACAAAGATTCAAAGCCAAGGCTGCCAAGTGACTCAGACCTACCCAGAAATCACCAGGAAAAGTACTAGCCTGCTGTTAATCCGCTCGAACAGCCAGCTCTGGGTATATCTCATCATTTTATACCTGGAAAAATCTGCTCCAGTAGAACCTCTTTGCTAGCAAAAGGTGACCACAAATGGCATCCTCAAGAGCTACCCCACACATAGGGAAAAGCCCAAAAGAACTCTTCAGTTCCAAATGAAAAGCTCTCCAGTAATTCTAAATCTTCTGCTCTAACCCAGCAACCTTAGCCTAAGGGAAATTTTCTGGAGAGCTGCCTAGGAAGGGCTTGGAGTAAAGAGCAGATTGCCTTAACCTCATGCCATCTACTCTACAGTCACTATTGAATGGTTGGTTGGGTTGTCTAGGTCCTCACTTAATGGTTTTCTCAGGGTGACCCATAGCAAACATGGCAGTGGAAGATGACATCCCTTGTCTGATTATCATCCCCACTCACACGTGGAGATGACTGTGGAACACTTCTATAGAAGTTCTATCAACCTTCAGCTGGAGAGTAAGGACCAGTACGGGATGCCTGTGCATGTAGGACAGACTATGAATGGCAGAGCAGCAACCAAAGACAAAAATCTCAAGAAAGCTCTGGGAATAACAAACAGGTTTTCAAGGATGACTTCCCTGCTTCCATATCCCTAATTTCTCCTTTCTGTTACGTATCCATCCACCCCCTTTATAAAGGGAACTATGCCAAAACCGTTACTTCAATTAAATTGACAAACCTGAATCATTCCTTAAGCCACTGGGAACTCTGTACAATCTTTGAAGCATTTGTCTGGCCGGTACTCCCGAAAGGGCCTCCTTGGTTACTTCTCATCAAAGCTCTTTAAGCTCCCTGTTTGCTCAACTGCCTAAAGATCTCGTTCACAGACCTCCACTGGGAAAACGCGTGCAAACAGTTACTAAACCCTTCAAAAGCAGACGAAGAGCAGTCAGCGTATCTTCTTTCCCTCATGTTAAGGACATCATCAGTTCTGATACTGAATGCCCCTTGCCCCCAACGTCCCAATCACTCCCTCTCACAAGGTAAATCCTTCAGTTAAATCCCTCCCAAAGCCAATGCCAGGCATATCAACATTGGTGCTCACCCTTGCCACAAAGGGCACTTTGGCCACAGGTTCAAAACCTACATATGAAGAAAGGTAGATTTAGTTAGACCAAGAGCTCTGTTTCCACCATCCTGCCCCACAACTGCCCTCCCCCCCACGCCAATGACACAGACACTATAAAGTTTGGTAAGAGTATAACCCACACCCAGGAATTTATTTCCTGCAGGTTCTGACCGTCCTGCATTTAAGTCCATTTAAGACCATTTAGATGGCTCCACAAAGAAATGTTCTCAGAAGCAGGCTAGATTAAAAATACACTACAACAAGCTTATTTTAAAATTTTAAAATACATCTGCTCAATCAAGTCTGTAAGGCAAGTGGTGTTGGTACATTATTCTTATTTGCGCCGTAGATTAAAAAATATCTGATATATTGCTATTTTGCGCTATTTTGTCTAGAGACGATGCCTATCACTCTTACCTCTCAGACATTGAATGGACTGCACAATAGTGTTCTTAGATAAATACTACTTCGTGTTTAGATTTTATCTTTTTTTTTGTTTTTTTTTTTTTTAGCCTTATTCAAAGTATGAACGATTAGGTTATTTTTTATCTTAATAAATGATGTAAAACCTCTGGACATATGGTAGCATTTGTATACTTCCAGGCAAGCAGTGATAACTTTCAAATGTTAATTCCCCTCCTCCTCCACTACATGAAACAAATATACTGGAGCTCATTTAAATCTTAGTGACAAACACATTTAATAGAAAATAATTCCAGTTAAAGTTTCCAAATGTCAGGCATAAATGTTAAATAATTATATTAAAAAATAAAGAGCAGATGAATTCTCATTCTCATCATCGGTTGATGAAACCTATATTTTTCCAATAAGGATTAAGCAATTCTACAAGACAATGTTTCTGCTTAAATTAGCAAGAGATAAACAAATGTCAGCTCATACTTACAGGGACATATTACAAGTATCCTTCATACTAACTCAACAGCTACAAGATTAGAGGATCGCTGCTGTGTGGTTCAGTTCTGTAAGTATCAATCCACAGCTGCTTCACTTTTCTTTTTTTCTGGTTCAAGAACCATAGTGGGGCTCAGCTTTTGAATAAAGCAGTGATACAAAGTGGATGAAGATTAAGAGTGAGATTTTTCAGAAGAAAGCTGCCGAATCTCAAAATGAAGGTATGGCATAACACACGTTGAAGCACTTAATTCAGTCAAGAAGCCATCTCTTAAGACTTTGCCTATTGTTTTCCTTGGGAAGACAAAGCTGCATTCCCTCAGCAGCTTTCAGCATTTACCAGATTCTTTCCTATTTTCAGGAAATGTGTATCTCATCTCCAAAAGTAGATAGCAGAGCTAGACTAGAATGGTTCCTCTCTGACTGAACGTTACACTATCATACATTATTACTCAAGGCTGGTCATATTATATATTAAAATTTATAGAGCTGGAATCTATTCAGCCTGTCCACCCAGTAGCTGACTAACTGGATGTAATTAATTGAAAACAAAATAACCTGAGTACTGTAACCCACTCTATGCCTGTATTTTCTCAAACCCAAGCCATGCTAATATTGCATAAGTCAACAAGTATTTATAACAGCTTCTAAGCCTTTTACAAAGAGTAACAAGTAGGAAACTAATACTATTTTGCACTATAGTAACAGAAAGGAGAACTTTAAACAGGCAGACTTTTTCTACCTTTTAGAGACAAATTCTTCTTATTCCTTTAAATGAAAAAAATCCTGTGTGCTTCAGGGGGAACCAGGCACCAGTAACAACAAGCTGTTCTGCTCTTTTGAGGCAAACACTAGCAAAAATACCCAACACGTAACACATTCAGAGCTGCACGAGACAGAAGAAAAGGGAAAGAGACTTCTTTCTCCACCTTGGGTGAGAATAAAAGAGGATGATTCCTATCCCAATTTCTTGCTTCCAGAAAGTACTTTTACATGAATTTGCACAAAGTTAATGGGAAATCAAAAGCATCTGACTAAAGAAATGCTCCACTCCTGCATGGGAGCAGGGGGGCTGTGGTGGCGAGGGTGGGGTGGCAGGTTAATGAGGAGAACCTTTAGATTTTGCCCAGAATCGCTCCTATTTTTACAGCGAGTCGTGCTATAAATTTCATGTTCGACTGCGGGGTGACTCGAGCGGCGCTTGGCACAAACCCCTGAAGAGTGTCGTGGGCTGTATCTTTAAAAGGTGTCAGAGGAAGAGCAGATTAAATGTTGCGATCTCCACCTACCGCCGTGTCAGAGCGCCGCTGTCCACGCATCCCNATCCTGACACCCGCCCGGCCCGCCCGCCGCGGTAGGCGATGGAAACCGTGGCTGCCCTTCAGGCCGCGGCCTGGCCCCGGCGCCGCTCTCCCCGGCTTCCCGTGAGGGAGGCGCCCCGCCCGGGCAGCGCTTCCCCGCCTGGCCCCGACCCGCGGGCACCGCCGGGGCTGCCGTCCCTCCTGGCAGAGGACCCGTGGGGGCAGCGTGGAAGTTCCCGTCCCCTGGGCCTGGTGCATGGCAAAGGCCCGCCGTACCAGACCAAAGCCAAATCAAGCCCCAGACAAGCCGCAGCCACCGCCCCCAAGCAGTACATTCCCGTGTTAGCTCGCTGGGCTCTGCTCTTTCTCCTGCCCGGTAGTGTTTTGGGCTGGTTCGGGGTTTTTTTTTTTTTTGTTCTGGTTTGGTATTTTAGCGGGGGGAATTCCCCCCTTCCCCCTTATTCTCAGGAAACATTTACATCAGTGCCTACAAAGTATTTTTCAGAGGCTGATGAGAAGTTCTGAAAAGAGCCTTGACTTGAATTAAGGAGAAGATTCAGCATAAGCACGTAACATACGTCCCATATCAACTGAGTTTGCACGGCCATTACCCACAGGGCAACCTGTTTGGTGGAAAAGCTCTAACTCTGGGGCTCACTTTTCTTCAGAGAAAGAGAAATCCAGGGAGGAAAGGGACAGGTTGGGCCAAGGGGAATGCGCTTTCCATCACATCCTCAGAGTTCTCACAGCAGCACTCAGTAAAGAATCCATCCCATAGGAGGAGACCTTTTAAATTTAGCGCACCACTGAAATGAGTTCCTTCAGTAATCTTTGGAAAAATACACAGTCCTATAAATTTTTCATACAAAGCGGTCCAGAGGAAGTCTCCCGAAGCCATTGCTCAGAACCCAACTGTGCAGTCTGAGCATGCACAGATTAAAATACAATTAAAACCGTAATTGCCTACTTGCAAGATTTATTGCGACACTTCAGATCTGGCCTCTCCTCATGAGCAAACTTCCTGCAGATTTAGAGAGAGCAAAGCTGTAGACCCTGCTCTAAGAAGAAGTGATTCCTACACAGCAGCTCCTAAGCTTTTGTTGAGAAGAGAAATGAATTTGTAGATGAAATTGAGAGGTTAAAGGATTACAACTTTTCTGTTATGCACTGCACACCCAGATATTTAATAATTACATAAATGAGGAGAAAAAAAGCTTTGGAAAAGTGGGTCTTGAGCTTCTATTACTATTACAGAAGAGAAGATGAGCAATAAAAGTGGGCTTCTCTCTCTTCTTCTCTAAGGAAAAAAATATCCTTAAGTTAAGCAACATCTCGAGCTGTGGCATTGCACAGTACAAACTATATTAACTTGTCATGATACACTGTTCTGAATTTTGATTAACAAATTAATAATGAGCTTCATTCAGAATATAAAGTAATACTAAGTGGTTTGGAACACAACCCTTGGGAAAGCACCCGTAACGTTGAACGTCTGATTCCCCTTGTCCGGACGTAAATGGTTGCTAACCTCAGTTGCAGGTCATCATTTTGGGGCTTACCCATATTCTCTTATAAATGACAAATCATAACACTGTTTTTAAATAAGCACACACACATACACACACAATTATATTCCTCAGAAAAGGTGATTCACTGTAAAGCTAGCTGTGATCTGAATGAATAAGAGAAAAAAACCCCAACATATCAAGATCCAGTTTGCTTCATTTAAAGAGCAGTTTGGGTGTTGGTTTGGTTTTTTATTTCAGTCTTACTTTGCTTTCCATAAGCGAGCCTTGATTTTGCTGAAGGCTTTTACAGATCATTAGCATTTTTTTCCCCCATACTTCCTAATCTTTAGTCATTTTATAACATGGGACATTTATGGCTTATTATGGCACCTTCTGTGTTAAGGCTCAGAAAAATCCTTCTCTTCAGCTTCCACAGAGCTCTATCTGCTATCACTGGTTAAAATGGTATCTATGGTGGCGGGGGCAGGGGAGAGCAAAAATGCAAAGGTGCCAGCAACAAGTCCAGTGCAAACAGTTCCCCACATCTAGCTCTTCCATTTTATGGAGTAGCCACTTTATTTTTAGGATGCCCTGAAAACCATTTTAATATCAAATGTAGTTTCTTACTTATTCCTTTCTTGTGAACTCACTCAATATTCAGTCCATGTAACTGAGATTCAGAGCACATCCTGCAATGACAGCTTTCAACTGAAACTTAAGTGTGTTGCAGAAGGACTTTGACTTCTGAATATTCATTCATCTTAGAGTGATTGTCAGAGCTCATGATCATTTGAAAAGCTTAATAGTGATATCAATGCCTATACTTGCAAGAGTTTGGGGGGTGGGGGTTGGGTGTTTTTTGTTGTTTTGTGGGGTTTTTTGTGGGGTTTGTTTTTTTTTTTCTTTCCGCAAATCCTAATAGGGAAAGCAAAATTTATTTGGGAAATCGCTCACATATATTGTACGTTAAATATTACCATGAAACACTTGATTCAGGAAGCTTTAGGTATTTCCAACATTTTGTTATAGTCCAGTGGATTCTGAGTAGTTTACCAACAGCATCTCCCAGTTATCCAGTCATATTAAAAATTATTCTGCTGGTATACTTTGACATCAAGGCTAAATTTAGTGTGCTATCATGTCCCATTTCAGTAAATACAGAGGCTTTAGAGTCTTCTCTCATTGTTCTGCAAAAATATCAGTTTTTACTGAGGTGGAATTTTATTATTATTTTCTGTAGTATGACTTTGCATGCAGGTGATCCCCACTTGCAGCACATTTTATCACTCAATCTGCACTAATATGGAAAACGCATGAAATATTGGCGGGGGGAGGGAGTATGAAACTTGAGGAATGTTGAACTTCCCTAGAGCTACCTCTAACATTTTCACTTGGGGTGGGGGGTGCTGGTAAAGGCACGAAGCCCAGCACATGACTCTCCGGTTGCAAAGCCACCAACTCAAGGGAAGCTGGAGGTTGGAAGAGGCGGGGCGGGATGCCGAGCCCCAGCCCCGAGGGGTGCAGTACTGCCGGCCCTCCGCCGGG
>VXBZ01007971.1:1043951-1084894 GCA_013399135.1 Heliornis fulica | reverse complement strand
CCCCCATCCCGGGTTCCCCTGCGAGCCCCAGGGTCTGGGGAGGGCTTACGGGGAGCCCCAGAGCCAAATTAACGGGAAAACCCGTTAATTGCGCTACTCAGTTTACGGTAATAAGGACGACTTAAAGCAGTAAGCCTTCGGACTGTTTTAAAATTAAAACAACGCAATAAACCATCAAATAATACGTCTAAAAGGATCTTAAAGGCACAAAAGAAGGATTTTGCCTGGCGGTAGTAAAATTTCATGAGGTTATTTGAGTTTTAGTATGCATCTGAAGTCTTAAGAGATTCATGTGAATAATACCAAAAAGGTCTATAAGCTTCTCAGATTCTCAGCAGTGGAAAAACCTATTCCAGATTTCAGATGTGTACGCTCGTAAGTCTGCTCATAACTAGGAAAGAAGGGAAAGACCGCCTGACTGAAAAAGAAGCAGGGTATAACACTTAAGTATCGACTGTTTTGGTGTCAAATTAAGCCTTGAAATACTCGCATAGAGGTCTTACTGAAAACGAGTAACAGCAGGGTCTGCCCTTTATCTAGTAATAAAAAACACAACCAAAAAAAAACTGTGGTCTTCACTCTCCGAAGTTAATAAAAGCAAATGATGAGAAAACGTATAGTAAAACACTTCATTGTAATAAATATTTCATTACAATAATGCGATTCAGCTATTCTTTCTTGCTATTTTTAAACTGATTTTATTTATGAAAGTAAGCGTCTGTCTATTTAAAGGTATTAAGAGTTCATGTTCTTGAAAGTTTAGTCAGTGTAGCTGTTGAACTCTTAATTCTTCTTCCACTACTCTAAGGAAAATTAAACACTGCAGATGTTATCCTTTATAACACCACATACACAGAATCAGTTCCTTATTTGCAGGCAAGTTATTTCATTTTTTTCTACTTAGCTGCAAGACAGTCATGATCATTAGGCAATGTCAGGGTTAAATAAATGTAACCTGAAGCGATCATCAGCCAGAAGTTATTTGAAAGAGATATCTTCATATCAAGAAGTGGAAATCTAGGAAATGCATTTGAAATATTTCAAACCCCTCTCTCCTCAGATGCAAACATATTAAAGCACAAATGAAAAGACAGAAACATACCTGATATTAAAATATTTCCTATCTTTGAGACATAGTTGAACTAGACAGACTGCCTTGCTAGAAGTTCAAACATGCTAGTGTCCATGGACAACCAATAAATTAAAGAAAACCCATCTTTTAAAAAGAAGAAACCCAAGAAAAACAGCCTACAATAGTTTTATATTTACTCATTCCAGTTCGAAACATCCTACCCCGGCTCACGCCACAGCAGCACCAATATGAAAGCACATGCAATGCCTTGTTTATGTGCATGCACCAACCGCACTTCTGCGGCGTTTGGCCCAGACAAGCCCACCTGCTAGGAATTCCCCTAAGGACAACTGCACAAACATAAGAAGATTTGCATCCATTCTTAAGAGAACCTTTTGCTTAAGGTGAAGCCAATGTGGAACGGCTTACAGGAGGTACTTTCAGACTTGTTACCTAATTTCTTCAGATCCCCTTGCCCATGCAATTCCCAATTCTTAGAGGAGTGCACTGAAGAGGAAGGACCTCGCTGTTGGCACTCGGGTGTCTTTGAGCGATGTCTGCTAACTGGTCGTTATTGCCTCACACCTTTTCCCTTCACTAATCTTTCCTCACCTCAAGAAAGCTCTCCACCCATCCCATAAAAAGGGAAAAATACATCTCAAAATCCTTTAGTGCAGAGCTCTCACCAAAGACTTTGAAACCTGGGAAGGTTCTCTGTGCCATGATTCAGTACAAAAGCCATCTTCACAGTTCTTATCCCTTTCCTTAAATATAGTTACCACTATTGACCCCTTTGATGCTTCCTACACTTCTTGCAGTTGTCCTCCCAACGTGTCAAAGTTGTGTGTTTCCTCAGGCCTGCATGTGATGAAGGTCCACTGAGGTCAACAGAAACAGTCCTCCATCTATGCCACCACCCCATTTCCAGGGTCTCCTTTCCCCAGATTAAACCTTAGTTCACCTAAGCATCGGCTGTTGTTAGAAGACAGTACACCAACATCCCACAAACAGCTTGTCAAGTGTAGACACAGTTTTAACAATGAGAAAAGAGAAACGTCACAATTAACTGGAAAGTCATTCATCTTTATACCTCTTGTGTACAGCACCCGTGTCTTACAAAACACCACATACGCTGCTAAGAAAAAGTACGTCTCAAATAGTTTTTATTTAAATACTGAAAAATAGTCGATAGGAGTAAGGCTGGCAGTGAAATATGGAAATTTGTATGACAGCTTTTCAAGGTAAAGTCTTCTTCAACCCTGGACCTTGTGGAGTTTTTCAGAGTTTCAGAGGTGGGAGCTGGAAATACTTGCCTGCCTTTTAGATCTTAAAAACTCTTGAATACATCTTTCGGGACGAGTCATTCAAAATTTCAGACAGTATCTGAGATCTTTTAGTAAGGACAAGCAATGGTAAGGCAGAACAAGGTTTAAAGAGAAGGGAGCATGGCGCAATAGCCAGGTGTACAACCATCTGAAAACCACTTTTATTTGTCAAACTCACTAGGTATTTTTATTTTGTAATTTTTCACTTACAGTAAGTGTACTCATTACTGGTTTGGGTTTGTTTCCTAAGACATACAAAAGGAATTAGGGAGTCAGAACCCTTTGAAGCACCCTCAGCACATGAGAAACCTCTTTCACCACGTTCTTAAATACAAACAATGAAAGAAAAGATGCATGAAACTGAGAACACTGAAACAATCCTCCTCCCCGCTCATCTGTTTAGCCTATGCTCAGTATGTTTTGGGTTCAGGTCAGCAGAGTTGTGACTGCTTCAGCTGCTGCACATCTCTGGCTTGTACATCTCTGGGGTTTTTAAGACACCAACACATACAAAAGCAGCTACCCAAGGCTGAACAGAGTTTTAATCCTGAACTGTTGTACTGGTCCTTTAACTTTTTATGACTCATAGGTTAAGTATTTGGGAATTCCCCTCTAAATACTATTTTGACACACTTGCATTATGGAAAGTTATTTTATTCAGAAAGTAACAGAATGCTACATTCATGCAATACCCAGGACTACATTTAGCAACACACAATTGATCTTTTTTTCCAATAAAGCTTCTAATTAAAGACAGATTTTAAAAAAACCAAAACCAAAACCAAAACAATTTAAGCAAGAACAAGACTGAACAGCAAAAGTAGCAGCGTTGAAAAAGACAATCATGGTGTTACACACTCAAGCAAGTCAGGAGTATTTATTTTTTTTTTAAACTATTTGAACAAGGTTAGGGATGTTTACCTTCCCCCATCCCCTGGACCCCCCAGCTGCATGCAAGAATATAGAGCTTCTCTCTTACCTGTTTGCTGAATCCCCTTCTTGGTGGGCTGCCTAGTCATCAGCAGTCACCTGACTGAAGCCTGGGAAAAAAAAAAAAAATATATAAAATAAAATCAGCTGACCACCCTCGCTCGCTGGCTTTCAGCTGAAATACTCCTCTCCACAGCACACTGTCATGTGAGGCAGGACAGAACCAGCTGTCATTGCTTCAGAAAAAGGGAAACGGGCCCCTCCGTTTCCACCTCCTTCCTTCCTCCTCTCTCACTCTTTCCTATCTGTCCCTGCCTTCTCCCTCCTCCCTCCCTCCCTCGTTCTTCCACTTTGCTCATTCACAGCCTTCCCGCCCGGCCGGGGTCTCCCAGGGGAAGCCACATTCCACAACGTACAAGCATTTCCCCTGCATCTTGAGGTTTCTCAACAAGCTGCCTACACACTTCTGCTGGGGAGGGGAGGGGAGAGGGAAAAAAAGAAAAAAAAAAAAAAAAGAAGAAAAAAAAAGGGGGGTGTAGAAAAAGAGAAACAGAGAAAAGGCACCACATTCCACAACCCTCAGTCAGCCCTGGCAGAGGCTACGAGGCGTTTTCAGTCACACAGCACAAAACGCATTAGTCAGAGCTGAAAGACCACACACACTTTGTACCACTACCATGCTAGCAGGGAATGGGCTGAGCAGGGCTACAGGAAAGAGGAAAGGAGGGGTTCCCATCAGTGCTTCCATTTTACGTGGGGTGGCTACTGAAATACATGAAAAATTCGCAGGAAAAGGCCCAGAGCTGACGTCCCCTGCAGAAACCTGGTGAACGTGGGCAGCAGGGAAAGCTCTCGGCTCATGGAGCGTGACCTTTGCCGAAAGGACCCCCCCTCCTGCAGAATGTGTTATTCCAGAGACTGCAAGACATTATCTAAATCAGAACTTCTATCTCCCTGATGATTTGTTCGTAGGAAACACAAGCCTAGAAAAAGCGAAAGTAATACTGCATGATTCAGATTCCCCGAAACCACATATACTTTCAGTTCAAACTTCTGTCTCCTTCAACGCTCCTTATAGCTCCGCAGCTATAGCCATCTATGGAGTTTTCTTTTCTCTACTTGCGCAGTTTCCAACCTCCGTGAGCACGGAGAATCTGATCAGCGAGGAGTAAAGAGAGAGTTCAGTATAAAAATCCCTCCGTCCTAGTCCAAATGACCTAATCGCTCATCTATCTCACTGCTTCCGTCGTGTGTCCCCAGCGCAAACTTGTATCTATCGCTCGAAGGCATTTTAGGAGTACGTATATATATATATATATACAGCTTAGGAGAAAATACCACTTTTAAAATCACATCGGAGAGAGCGAGTGCACTGTACTGGAGGAGCACGTGCTTCTGCCCACCCAGCGCAGTACCATGGAGTCCCCAGCCCCAAATTCCCCGCTCTGCATTGGGACCGTCCCCAAGGCACCCTGCTAGGCTCAGGGGACCGTCCCTAATGCACCATGCTTGGCTCAGGGGCTTAAGTCAGCGCGGGGGGTGGGTGGGGAAGAGGGGGGTAGAACCCTTAACAGCCTGCACTGGAATTTCTCTTTAGGAAAGTCCGTGCTTTAATGAAAGACTGATACTAGATATCACAAAGTAACTTTTATTTCTGTACACTCATGACTCAGATACATTTTCTGTGTGGGTTATGTGGTTATGTTTGTTTGAAACAGGTTTTGTTTTTTGGTTTGGGTTTTTTTTTTAGATGAAAGAGACCTTTAAACATTTGTTTTCAGAAAAGGTTGATGTGTTTATGAATGATGAGTGTTTTTAAACTGCCTTTTACCGCACAATGCTATAGAGAGCAGACACTAATGTCTGTTTTTATTATAGATATAATTTACATCTAATACTAAATGCATTAATCTATAAAAATATTTATTTTAAATGATTTCCCTAACTAGTTCCCAGAAAAGTAAACAAACTGAACCCTTCAGCAAAACAGACCCTCTTAGCTATAATATTGTTATTCTTCCTCTTTTCTCATTCTCTTGATAGCAAAAATATATTCGTTCAATGTTGTTGACTTAGATGCATCAGTTTATCTAACAAATGGTAGCTGCTGCTGTGTGGTATTTCAGCAGAGGAAGGCTACCCAGAACTGCCTCGGAGACCAAACACTGTCGCCATTATAACAAAAGCATTAAAATGAATAATTCATGAGCAGAGGGGGTACCCTACCATTAAAAGGCACCGACTCTTTCATGAATTGTCCAAAAGCTACCCCTTTTACTGCCCTGTTCCTCTAACTACTTAATTATTCTTCATTTTTCTAAAATGGTACAGAATTAGTAATTAGCAGAAACACGTGGATCAGTTTTAGGAGATTTTGCTGAGGACTAAGAAAAGAAAGCTGCAAAAGTGATCCAGGGCAGGGGGGAGGTGTTTATATTCTATGATGGATATATTAAGGAAACAGGGCTGCAAACTTCAAGAGGCTTTTAAACCATGCTTCTGCATCTTGAAAAGAACACATCAATCTGTCCTTTGCCTGTATCTGGCACCTTCATTTCCAGGATCCCAAAACATCATGGCGACTCTCTGGAATTAGAAGGCCTCATTAGTGAGTACTTGCAGAACTCTTCTCATATAAGGCCTCAAAGAAGACTAAATGTTTTCTCCAGGCCACACAGAAAGGCTTGGAAACTGAGGCATAAGCAGAGCTTCACACCCTGATTATCAGTCCTGTGCCATCATAAAAAGTCTGCCTTTCTTGCTTTACACTAACGAGCATCACAAGGTTCAACAGTCCTGCAAGTTTTAACCTCATGAAGTGAACTGTGGCACACAGGCATTTTCTGCATCAACAGGGAAACAGTGTGAACCACTAACCCAGCTTTAAACAAGAAAAATTTACAAGCTTAGGTTTTGAGTAACTTTTTTAAAGTAACTCAGGTTAGAATAGCAAAGTACATCTGTTCTTGTTTCAGGGCTGCAGGAAAAGCACATACTGTGTCTGGAAAGAGATTTATTTGTAACATACATTTTCAAACTTTTAAAAACATTAAAATTGGGTGCACTAACATCAATATAGTTCTCAGATTTCATTTGAAGCAACATCTAGTTATTAAAACAGTGAAATTCAAGGAATTGTATTTCCAAGTCATTTTGCCAAAGGCACAACATTCAATAAGGTTGAGCAAAAAAAAGTCATAAATACATTTACATGTGTGGAACCCATTTAAGTGTCCTACTGTCTTGCACTATTGGGATGAACTCAAACACAATTCTTATGCAAAGGCTCTGGTTGCAAAAAGTTCACCAGTTATGTGGTGGCAAGCCAATTAGTACCAAGATACAAAAACATGTCCCCAAGATAAAACACTATGGGTGGAATTATAATATTAGATGTAATTTTGCAAGACCAGGCACTATCACTGGTCAACTTAGTGCTGCTCCTGGGCTTTTTGTTTTTAAACCAGTCAGCTTTTTTTGCAGAGCCTAAGTAGTCACTTTTTGACTGTGACCTTCAAACTTCTACTTTCAAAAGGATGCCTTTTTTTTATTCCAATAGCATGAGAGAAAGATGCTCTCCTGATCTGGTATTAGATTGAAGACTTTTACCCTGCCAAAGAATTGCCCTTCAGCCAACTCAGAGTTGCTCCCACAGCAAGTCCCTGCAGGAATAAGGAAATACTCTTCAGCAACTAGAACAATCTGTACAGTTAAACATTTTTAGTTTGAAGTCCCTAAGGAACTGTGAGGAGAACTGAGCTATAAAACAAATATAAAAAGCCCACACTTGGCTGTTAGGTATAATTAATACAGCCCAGCTCACAGCAAGCGGGTTCACTAATAGATTATTTCAGCACAAATGACCACCAATGGTTTGATAACTTGTAGCAGGAAGAAAGAGGAAAACATACAATTCTTATGAAAACTTTTCCAAAGATGGCACGAGTTCACTTTTTTAAAAAATATGGCACCCAAAAAAAAAAACAACAACAAAAACCCACAAACCAAAACCAAAAACAACAAAAGAAAGAAGAAATGTTAGGAACATTTTTAAGTTTTAAATTGTTTAAATCACAGTCTTGGTTCAACATACAGGAAAAATTCTCTGTTGAGATAAAATAGCATGAGTATGTCTACCACATTGGCAACTTCTACCAAGGCATCCAGACTACCAAGTGACCACTTAAAACACAGGTGTGCTGGAGAAGAATAGCAAACACAAGCAGGTCTGTCAGCCTTTTGCTACTTAGACAAGCAAGGAAAGCCAGAATGGAAGCCAGAGGAGATCTATTACACCAAAATAAGCTTTGGGACAGTAAGTGATCACAGTGGTACATTGTGCTGTATGCCTGACTGTCTCAAAACTACATCGTGGCCCTAAGCAAAAAATGAGTGGAACTTATAAATAAACACACATCAAAGTAACAGTAAAGTAACAAACACACAAAAAAATTAACATTAATCAGAGGGAAAAGAACTGTTCAACTACCCACGAATAATCCATCTGATCACAGTACACCTAAAAGTCTGGTCAGTCAACATACAGAAACATATCTAAGAGCTTAGATATGCTTAGAGAGTTTGTTATTTGTTTTGCCTCCAAACATAGCTGTTTTCTAAGAGCCTATTAACTGAGTAGACATGTTCTACAGATCAATAGCATTCTGTCATACTAGCTGCTGTTTATTTGTACCAGCAAGCATGAGATGATGTAGACAGCACAAGTATGGGAACTATTCACAGCCCTTTCGGTACTACAGAGGAACAGTAGAATTATTAACTATGTTTTTTAAAAGAAATAATAACTTTTAAACATTAAAACAAATGTATGCTATAAATTACTTGTAACTTTAAGAAGACATTTTGAGGACTACATAAATAGAGGCAGATGGAAGAGTAGTGAAGGGACTCAGAACTGTATTTCCATCTTCATCATTTTAAGAGATATGGTAAGGATGTGTTGCACCACACTTAAAAGATAACAGAACAGTTGAGGTTGGAACGGACCTCTGGAGGTTACCTAGTCCAACCCTCCTGCTCAAACAGGGCCACCTAGAGCTGGTTACCCAGGACCACATACAGTTGGCTTTTGAGTATCCTCAAAGATGAAGACTCCACAACCTCCCTCAGCAACCTGTGCCAGCATTGTCACAGTGAAAAAAGTGTTTTCTGATGGTCAAACAGAACCTCCTGTGTTTAAGTTTGTGCCCATTGCCTCTGGTCCTGTCACTGGGCACTACTGAGAAGAACCTGGCTCTGTCTTCTCTGCACCCTTCCTCAAGGTATTTACACATATTGATGGAACACAATGGAACACACCCTCATCTGAGCCTTCTCTTCTCTGACTGGCACTCCCAGTTCTCTCTGACTTTGCTAACTGGAGAGATGCTCCAAGCCCTTCATCATCTCTGTGGCCCTTCACTCAACTCTCTCTAGTAGTTCCATGTACTAGGGAGTCTACAACACAGCAGAGCACACCAGCTGTGGCCTCATCAGTGCTGAGTAGAGGGGAAGGATAATTGCCATCCACCTGCTAATAACACACCTCCTAGTGCAGCCAAATATCCATTATAGACTTTTTTTTTTGCAGCAAGGGGATTGATCAGCTTGGTGTGCACGAGAACCTCTTTTACAAAGCTGCTTTCCAGTGAGGTAGCCCCAGCATGTATTTGTGCATGGAGTTGTCCTCCCCATGTATAGGACTTGCCAGCTGACCATAAAGTCTTTCAAGATGTTAGTCAAAACTTGCAGGTTTTTTTATAAGGTGGACACAGCTTTCATTAACAGCATTATTTCTTAATTTCAACTACAGACTGGACTTTATGAAAGAGGTTTTATATCCCTTCTCTCCTGACAAGGAATCCCTCAGTCTCATTACTCTGTCCTCTGTCTCTCTCAAATACTAGAGTTACTCCCTGGTGTAGATTTCTGTGACAGTTCATTTTTGCTACCTTGACAATGTCTGACTCCTACTTCCACAGTTTTTCAACATTTTGGGAGACTGGACTTAGAATAGAGAACTTAAGGAAAATATTATGTAAAGCATTTACATAATTAAAAATAGCAAAGTTATTCAGGTATTTGTTTGTAGGATGTCCTCATGGTGCTTTAAACAGAACAGAATCAGCACGAGCACTCTGAGTTTGACCTAGTAGCCTCCTACTGCAGTTTCTGAAGCTAAGGAGAGTAGAAAAATGTATTCTTTGGGGTCTCATTATCAGACAATCTACTGCCAAATGGGCTGGCTTGTTACAAAACAACTCCACTGGTGCAGAAATGGTGACGACAAATTCTCCTCAGATTTTATGGGTGGGATTCAGTTCCTCCAGTCCTGCAGGCAACTGAAACTCACCCTAAGGACTCCAAATGACATAATGACTTTTATTCACACGCATAGTTACCTAAGAGATGTGTGCAGAGTAACACTCGGTCCTCTGTAATGAAGCAGTCCACAGAAGACATGTTGCGAGTGACAGGGAAGAATTAGCTGTCTAATGCTTTGTGCTCCAATTTGCAAACTTCTTCCTTTCTCCTCACTGCAGTAAGCTTTCCCCTCTTTAAAGACAACAAAATCTCTTATTCACACAAGTGTATACATTGGCCCAAAGCAAAAGCAATTACCTTCATCGACAAACTAGAAACTCTTTATAATTCAACAAGGAACGAGGGCAAATCTAGTGCTACTGCTACATGAAATGGGAAACTAACTAGGAGACCAAGTGTCTTTTCTTAGAACACTAAGTTCACTACAAACCCTTCAGATACTGGCAGCACAAGAATATCAGCCAACACGTAACAATGTCCTGCACTTGTGCCTCATACCACCAATGAAGTTTCATAGAATCTGTCACAAAAATAATTACATTACCAGTGCTTGAATTTTCCTTGCATCTTTTCCAATGTCCTCCATGTTTTCAATTCCTGTTTTATACCCTGAAGTATTTACAGACCTGTGACATTTTCAATTTTTTTTTTAAAAAGAGGGGAAGGTACCTTCAGATATTTCTCCTGCACCATCAATACACAAATGAAAACTACAAAACTACAACACAAAACCAATGAGAAGCGGCTCCGAACCAACGCATCTAAGGAAAAGACAGGTTTGATCATGGTCCAGAGAGGCACAGTGATAATGGAGCCCTGAACAGTCTCCCTGGGGACTAGCAGCAGTGCAAGTGTATTGATATGTATTCTGCTTCCTCAGAAAGGCCAGTCAAGGGGCACTGGACCAGTGATTACTCTCATTTATTGTGCAGCGTCACAGCATGCTGTGGTTTCAGGCTTTTGGTGTTGTGATCTTCAGTTTGATATACAATACAAATTTTGTGATTGTGGCATGAGTGGATATCCTTAAAGCCTCCTTTTGGGGCTTAATGGCTATTAAGTGACACACCTGTGAATAATCTCTACATGCTTTATGTAAACACACAAACGGAAGTGTAGAAATCTCTCTCTCATACCTGGACTGGCTCTATGCAAGTCAATATTTGTTCCACACATACAAAAACCAGAAAAAATATCTTGTATCTGACTGTAGGAACATTTGCTCGGTATTTTTCAGCATACTGGTATCTTTTTATGAAGTCTCAAGCAATTATTATACTCAAAATGAAAAGTCCTGCAGTGATTCCCAGTGGAAGAGAAGGTGGAAGATTTCAGGGGCACACTATCTATTTTTCTTGGTCAGAATTATTTCACTAGGATTATTCAGGACATCAAAAAAAAAAAACTCAGCAGAAATACAGACTGATGACCAGCAACCAAGTGCCCTAATCTCTGGACTTGTTAAACTAAGCTGCCTGATTCATTGCTATAATTAATAAGTAGTGATGTTCTGTACAAGAACTAAGTTTGTGTTTACAGGTGCTGTACCAAAAAATTAAAGCATGTTAAATATTATTTTTAAAAAAGTTGCTTAAAAAAGAAAATACAAAGAAATGAGAGTTGGAGTTCTCTGGTCTTTGAGAAACTGCCTTTTATTTCCCCCCCCCCCTTCAAGACATTTCAACAGCTTATTTTAAAAACTTATTCTCTACAAGTAAGAGCCATTAAGTAAAATTCAAATAACTTGTTCGGTTTTCATGGCTAGAAGCCCAATTCTTTCCACAGAATGTCACTAGCTAAATTAAGTCCTGTTCGACTTTAGAATCACAGGAAATCCAAAGAAAGGGGGGACCTTAGCAAATCTAATGAAAGTTCACTTTCAAGCAAGGATGTAGAGGAAGAACGGGACAGAGAGAAGGAAAATGAGTTTTCAGTCCTATCAAAGGTAAAGTTTGTTTATTCTGTTCTTCACCTGCACCAAACGATAGGATTGAGACCCCATGACTTTCTAAACCTGTGTTTCAGGTTGTTAGCCAGATGGAGGTGCATGTGGACTACTCTCTAGCCCAGTGACAAGCTTTTAAGAACCATTTTTAACAAGTTATAACATGCAAGCTTTAACACAGAACTAGTATTTCCCGTTACCTAGTGTTCTTATGGAATCATTAACACAGTAAAAATGCATACAGGTCTGTTACATATCAGTACTTCCAAAAATGTATGATGCACAAAAGCTCTCTCAAATAGCGTGAAGTTGCTCACCAAAAGGCAGATGGGACAGAAGGACACTTGCGCAACCTTAAGTCCATCTTCCTTTATGTGTGCAGACACCATGATAATAGTCTTCAATTATTGTTCAAAACCTAGGGTTATCTTTCTTGTTCAAGATCATTGGTTGAAAGAGCCTGCAAATTTCTTCATGGGCTCATCACCACTGTACTGTGTACTGTGAAAATTACTTCCCTAATATTGATAAGCACAATCTCCCTATGAAAAATAAGAATTATCTTCATTTCACACCTAGGGAATTGAGGGGTAAAGAGGGTAAGGCTGAGCGTAAGGTAAGTACAACTGACTGTGGTCATCCAATTTCAGCCATAGCAAAGAAAATGAGAAAGACTGCCAGGTGATCAGGCTGAGCTGTAAACCTCAATGGCTCAGCAGCTACTTCAAAACAACCTCAGCCATCCTCAAAGCAAGGTGATCTGATGGCTTCTGTCTGGGGGCCAATCATCTCTGAATAAGTTTCCAGCCAGGAGCCAGAGACCTTCAAAATGCAGCTACCACCCATCTCACTGAAGGAAAAGACTGCTCAGCACTGCCTACAATCAGGCACAGTCAGACACTCTGAAAATAACATAAACTAGTAGGGAAAGCAGCTTTTCAACAGTGTTGAAGGACTTGATGGAGAATGTATCTTAGACCTCTTCAATAAAGGCAGTAAGAGAGTGCCAGGGCAGCACTTGGTTGATCATCCCTTAAGTCATTCTTTCTTTGCAAACCTCTCTCATGCACCACACACCTTTCAGGTCTGTAGCTACCAAATTTGATGTATCCCTACGGAAATCCACCTGAGGTAATGAGTGGAGGAAAAAGTCCCTTGGAATAAGCATTATGTGAATGTGGAATTTGATTCTCTACCATGACTACGCAATAAGAATTACAGTAAGCTGAGATAGCCAATACTAATTTCAACTTCTGTTATTTTTCAGCACCAGATGTTACTATTTTATTATACAATGTATTTTTATTCAGTATGTTTTTTAAACCACAGGCAAAAATGTAGAACAAATACCTTCATAGGAAAGCAGCCTCACCGCAGCATGGAATGGTTGGATGCACACTGTAGGCATCTATCATTTCTACTAATGGAGGCAGTAACCACAGCAGTAAGATTCTATCTTCTGCATAAGTCATTATTTTGACAGTAGGTCAACTACAAATGGCCCCTGACAAATATGAAGGGATGTTAGGCCATGCTCAGAAATCTTTGGCTCTTCATAGCAGAGAGCAGTACACTGGAGTTGCACATGACTTCCAACCCACTCCCTCAGCCTTTATGTCTTCTGCTTTTACGCTCTTTTTCTCCTTACAGGAGACGCTCTTCATTTCCTCTTAAGCTTCCAAGCACTGTTCCTCATCACTCTGATGTTCTTCTGCTGTGTCCAATTCCTCATTTAATCCCAGTCTCATCAGAAATCCAAATCCCAGGTCTCATTTCCCTCCTGGGAATTCTTGCTTAAATTTCCCATTTTCCTGCCCCAGCAGCCAGCCCCATATTCCCAGGTGATCTTAGTTCCTTTTCTTCTCCCCAATCTCAGGGTTTTGTTCTGGATTTCTCTCCTCAAGGCACTTGTCTCAGTGTTTTTACACATATGAACTCCAGCCCCTGCATACTCAGTCCCTGTCAGGACCATTCTTTCGCCAATTTGTACTTCACAGTCCATCTTATGTGTCCACTACATCAAAGTCAGGATTTCTCTGCAAAAGCTATAGGGTTATCTTAAAAAGGTTCTTTGATCTCAGTTGAATTAGCCAAGGTCTGTACTACTAGGTAGAGCAGGTTATTTCCATGGTTAGGTACGCTTGTCAAGAGGTGATATCCAAGTTTCAAATGCCCTTCTCATAGTACAGGCAAAACAGCAATAAAACTGTGTAAAATGTATTCCACTGGATAATTTGATTCCTTTCCCTTCCTACCTTCAACAAAATGTGCCCAAGGCAGAGATATGACATAGACAGTTTATGTGGTGTGGTGGAGTCATGTTCTGAAGAAGAGCAAGCTCCTGTGAGCAGACATACTGTCTGTCTCTGCCTCTTTCAATCCTGTACCCTTAAGCATGATCAATTCTGCTCCATATCATGTAGCTCAGACAAGGAATGAAACAGGCAAGTTAGCCAGGTCAGGTGTAGACCCTCTGCATACAGTTAAGCAGCAAAAGAACTTTGTCCTGTATGTTTGGTTCCATCCACCAGACTCAAGTGATGAGTCAGAGATGGGTCTCAAGCTGCAGTCGAGCCATACTGCTCTCTCAGGGGCATGGCCGTTACATAGTGACAGGTAAATCCAGTACAGTAGCCATGAGGACAAACAAAAACCCCACAAAAAAACCAAGCAAACAAAAAGGTATTAAGGGAAGGAAACTTTAAAGTTTCCCTTTTCCTGGTGCTGGAGCAGAGATCTGTCATGTTCCCACCACGGGACTGCTCAGTCCCCAGCCCCACCTTTCCCAGGGAAGCATTTGTGAGCGGCTGGTTGGGCACGGCGAGCTGGGGACAGTCCAGCCCACCTAGTCTGCATGCCGCATACCGTACCGCCCGATAAACATGGTGAGGATCTTCCCAAATATCAAAATGGAAACTCTGAGCTTGTACAGGTGCTCTTCTACATCCTGATCTGGAGGATCAAGCCAGCAGAGGTGTTTACAATTAAATCCCAGAGGATGACTGTAAGTTAAAAAAGGATGTTTCCTAGATTAATTTTATATTTTGGATTTACAGAACCACTTAAAGCAGGTTTTCATTATTTATTACAATTTTTATTGCATTTAGCCATCATTCTATATTATGTGTATTTGTGCAGAATGAAGCTATTTTGCAGTTTTTAATGAACTGAAAAGCTGACTTGAAAGTTTACATGAATTAAATTATTTGGGTATAATTACCCTTTTATTCTTTTTAAAAGAACTCTTAATCCACTTGACAAAAAAAAAAAAAGTTTTTGTTTTAAAAAACAAAGAGACAGAGCCAAAATATGCAAGATATTGTATTGGCATTCCACTTCAAAATAAAAAATAAAAGCTAAGTATATTTTTCTAACAAAGCTTTCACAAATTATTCCTACTTTAATTAAATCTCTCTTTGCTGGAAATGAACAAAATGCCATTAAGAACACAAGACAGTTATTATCTTTCAGTCTATTTGCTTTTTGTATAATACAGTATTACCTAAGTTTCAGCAATTCTTGCTGTGTTATCCAACTCTCCTTTAAAGAAAATACTCTGTAACCATAGCAATACTTTCCCACCCTGGTATTATTTCCCACTGGCTTGTTCTAGGCTTTTTCACATAGCAACCACAGCAATCCTTGGTCCAAACTATCAACAACTTCTTGGCAACTCTTAACAAAATTAGATTATCTATAAACTACCAAGTATGTAGCTTTACATTTTCAAAACAAGACTAATATGTTCTGAATAAATTGAGTGTTTAAAGTCATAACAGTACTGTGTGTGATATTCTAGGATCACAAATTCCTAGATATTGATATTCTAGATGCTATCTTCTAGTTTCATCATTTTTCTACAGAGCAATACATCAATCTCTCCCCGGATAAAAAGCAAGAAGCTGTTTTGTAACACCTCACTGTTATGCTGTGAACTCAAAACAGAGCATTAGGTTCACACTCCAAACCTAGCCCATTTTTAACTGAAGTCAGGCAGAAGAACACCATCTATACCTTCTGTGTTTGACTTTGAGTTGGACTTCAGGTTCACAGACACAGCACCAATTCAGCCATGCTGCAGTTTTGGCATCTAAGCACTTGCATAGCTGACAGAAGTTGGAGTACACACTGAAGGAGTGGGTTGTGCTACAGAGGGCTCACCTTAGTCACGCACATAACTCGTTAACACTACACACGTAAGCAGCCATACTAGCGTGACTTACACGTTTATTTGGAGAAGGACACGCATCAGAAGTACAGCGAGTCCAAGTCAAACAGCCCCAGATTCCTTATATTACTTCACTACTCTTCATCGTGTAATGACATTAAGCTTCTCGAGTCCGAGTATCAATGCTCTTCTTGATCACTACTTTACCGTAGGATCTATACCTGAAGAAAATTTGTTTCAAAAGAAGTAAAAGCACATGACAGAACAAGACCCTAAAACCAAAATCAATAAAACCCACTTAAAACTAACAGAGGTTGCTTTTTTTTGGAACACTTTTATTCAAGTCTTTTAACTTGTTGCATAATATTCACAACAAAAGCTCTAGTATACATTGACATTTATGTGAACTTTGCTACTAACTGAATCAGTTTTCATAAACTGAATTGTAGGGTCAGTGAATTGTAGCAGTCAGTGAATCATGGTGAAGCAGCAGAAAGTATATTTGAGGGACAAGAGTGACTTAGAATGATCATGTATTACTGTGCATCCTCTCAGCACACATTCTAGAGTTCCACTAGAGTCAAGTGGGCTTTTGCCATTGACTTCTGTGCCAAAAGTTTCTCCCCACCCTTTATTTGCTCCTATGAATCACGCAGCCATATTCCTTTAGTGTGTTCTCTATAGAGGTAGTTCCACAAGAAGAACTGGCTACACAGTCTATCACACTGACAAACCACCTAAGAGACACATTACCATTGAAGAAGAAAACATTCTTTGTCAGTTATGATGATAGAAACAACTAGAGGAAGTTGGAGAGGTACCATACATGTGTGTGTACAACATGTATACACACACTCCCCATAGATACGTACACAAGTATGCACACACACAAATCCCATATGACATATACATCAAACAAATATTCAAATGGCCAAATACATTTGAGAGAGCTGCAAAAAAGAAAAAAAAAAAAAGGTTATTCACTAAGCAGATATTAGCTACCTAGGTTGTGGGGGTTTTTTTAAGTCTGAAATGCTAAAAATTAACCAGGAAGGAGTTGGAAGACTACTGATTACCCTTCCATGTCTACTGTTTGAAATGTTGCAGGGTTAAAGCATATTCCAGTTTATGGATGCATCACCTACCCATACACATGTGAATCCTCTACAAATATGAGTCAGTTGAGGCTACACACTAAAGGAACATACTCTACCTAGACAGAACAATATAGGATCATGCTCCTGATTAAAAAAAAAAAAAAAAATTAAAAAAAATCTTTGTAGTATTGCTGGTTTTTTGTTTGGGTTTGGGTTTTTTGGGTTTTTTTTTTTTAAGGAGTTAGGTCTTTAATCATACAGAAAAAAAACCAAGTTTAGATTTTGAAAAAAAAAAGTATACTCTTACTTGTCTACCAAAAAACCCAAAATGAAGTTATATTTTATTATTTTGGTAGCTTGCCTGGCAGAGACATGTATTTACAAATAAACTTCATAAAATTTACTTGGGCTTTCTTTTTAAAGGAAAAGGTGAAAACCTGAGATTAGTGTTCCCTATGATTTTGCTGTAATAACTAAAAGCTTAGCAGGAATACCAGAAGAAATGGTAATTTTGTCCCTGGAGAGCCTCAAAATTAAGACACTTTTAACTAGCAGAATACAAGAGAGCCTTGTCACTGTACAATAAAATACTACTTTGTACTTTATCTACTGCTACGCTCAATTTGTGGGAGGATTTCCACACAGAATCCTTTAACTGAGAATCACAAATTGTAAGCAAAATGGAAGACAACCTAATTTTCTTTTTCCATAAACTAAGGTAATAGATTTATTAAATTTAAATTGAAATCATGGGAGTTTAATATGTTGATCAAATGCACCACACAACCCCAAACATTACTTGATTTGTTTAGATTTAAGAGGATTCAGCACGAAATGCCACTCTTACCCATCAAGGATTATCTCAATGAATTGTCTTAATTGGTCTATTAATAAATGCAATTACATTTTATTCTAAAAATAATCAGATAGAATAATATTCTTCTCTCAATTTTGTTTTGAATGTACACATTTTGGCTAAGTTCTCATATCCTAAGGACCCTGCTATTTTGAAAAGCGCAGAATTTTTTGAATCCTCATTTGATTTACAGAGAGATTTCAAGGGAACAGTGCCACCAAGATTAATTTTAAATTTTGAAATTATAACTCACAAGGCTAAGAAAAATATATGTTTTCCTATACACTTATGAAATATTGACTGTATTTTTAAATATTAACTTCTGGTCAAGGTGCTCTTCCCCCAGACATGAGAATTAAGTTTGAAAACTTTTGGGGGAATTAAAAAAAAAAAAAAAGGAAATTATGTCAATACATTTCCACTGGAAAGTCATGTGGAAACAATGTATCTTTTAATTTGGTTTGTTTATGATGGTTCAGTTTGACATGAGTTTAGCATGTCTTTAGATACGTCTTTTGCCTCTTCTATAGATAAATCTTTAATTACATTCTTTATTCCTTGCATGGCATGGCATTTCCCTTTCTTGTTCTTAACTCATATGTTTTAGAGACCCCAATATTCATCCCTTCTCATGAGAAAATAACTGCCCAGAGGTTTATCTTTTGGAAGTGTTGAAAAAAAATCTTAACCTCAATCTTTTTGTGTTTTTTTTTTTAAACTAGCAAATATTCTCTTGCCTCATTACAGTGACCTTTCAGACAGAATTTAAATGCTTCCCCATAAACTGGGTATTGTTTTAATGCTAGTCTACTTAAAGGATGGATTTTTTCCCCATCCAATCTGCTGAAGTCTCCTAACACACTTTCAGAAAAAATCAGCTGTAACTGGATCTCATACATGGAGATCATATAATCCAATAACCACTAGGAAAAAATTGATTGCTAAAGGAATCTAAATGGGAGTGAGCTCTGTGACAGATAGCTGGTGTTTGGGAAAATCTGAATATTCTTTGCTTATAAAGCTATTACTTCCAAAATCGCATTTGCATCCCATTCTTACTGGAAACATGTGAACCAAACCAAATAAACCCGCTTGGAAAATTGCACACACACCCTGAATCTGAGAAGGAAGACACAGCCCTCTATGGGACATACACATTAACCACTGTGGATGCAGAGTTCTTATTAGGATGCATAATCACACAGTATCCAAGTTTATCAATCCTGGCCTCAATTCAAATATGCAGTTAGATGCCTTACTAAGTGCTTCTCTAAACTGAGCCTTTAATGCTATTTAAAACGGACTTAATATAGAAGAAAGCTATAGATTAACTGGCACATCTATTGCCTTTTTGGTTTCAATCACTTCTATTTAAACACATCACTCTCTGGGGTATATAAAAATTGGTGGTACATGCACGTGAAATCCCTGTAAGCCGTGTTTGACCTGAAACGGCAGTTTCAAACACAGACCAGTCCAGACCTCAGGCCCCCTTATTCTTCCAGTCTCTACATCCTAATCTATTCAATAGTGAAGTCTCACTCCCTATTTATTACTCCTTAATAGCGGTTGTGCCTTTTATTGAATTCCTGACAGCAAACCATCTAAAGCAGGCTTTGAATGACCACATGGCTCCTGCTGTTGATTTGGAAAAAACAGAAAACAAGACACCCACCAGCGTTAAAGCAGTTGGCCACAAAGCAGCAGCTTCATGTGGGAACTCTGTGGTACAGGCAGCAGTGCCAGCACTCAGCGCACTCTCACACCACCTGATGTCCTAGCTGTGAGACCCTCCTCTGTCCTTGTCCAACGCCCTACGGCATTCACACTTTCCCACCCTTGTAACAAGAAGTAGTTTCGAGATGAGGTGTCCCCACAGTACAGCAGGTGTACCATTAGGGGGATGCTGGCTACTTCAAAATGATAAACAGTCTGCCCATGCACTCCAGTGCCTCCTTTGAGGCACATGGGAAGCTTTTATGACACCAGGAACTGCTGGTACACTGCTAGCTCACTACAAGGGTACCAAAATGCGTTTAAAAAGAAAGGGAAGCCCCCTCCCTACACCTTTAGGGATATTCTAAGGTGTGTGTGTGTGGGGGGGGGGAATGACACACTAAACAATAGCCCAACAATGTTATTGGCATGACTGCTGTGGCCAGAAGAGGGGAGATGTCGATGGAGGCAGCTGGCAGGAACCCTGGGAGAAGAAGGTTGCCCAAGGCAGCTAAGTGTCTGGTACAGCTTTGTGCAAGCAAACTATCTTGAACATGTGTGATCATCTCATTCCCCTATATATTCCTGATCCATCCCATAAACACCATTGTTCTATCAAAGACGTATATAAAATACACTCACATACCTGGACTTTCTTCACCCTCATGTTTTCTATCTGTAAAGAGACTTAGCTCCCTTTATTTTTACCCTATTTTCTGCCCCTCTCTGCCAAACAGAGGACACTTTCACAATCAAATAACTCCAAATTCCCCAACATAGATTGTGTTTGGGTTTTTTGAAGCAGAACAAAAGAACTTCTTCCCAGTGGTGCACAGCACAATTCTGCAGTCAGGCCAATTAGGTCTACAGCTGACAAAGGGAAATGACTTCACATCCCAAGTGAGGACAGCACATGGAACAAAGTGTAATGCAAGAATGACACAGCTGAAAACAAAACACTGACATGCCATTTTTGTAACAATGCAGATGTTAAGGCGTTGAAAATATCTTTAGCATGTACTAGGGAATATAGAAAAAAAAACAACTATTGGCAATAGCAGTCCAGATCTACATTGTTCCCCTGTTTTTCATGATGGATACAACAGCAGGATTCCTCCTCCCCTTCTGTGAACTTAAACACCAAGCTCTGAAACTCTTCCCTTCCCCAGAAAGCGTTTCCTACTTTTAAATATAAGGGTACAGAATTTTCCCTGAAGCAATCCATTCAGTCAACTGCTTTTCTGCTTTCAGCGGCCTGAATAGCCCGTGCATGGGCCTCACCTCCATCACAGCACTGCCTGAGCTTTCACACCCCAACTCCATTTTTAGTTTCAAGTTCTAGTATGGCATGCACTAAATGCTCAAAAACTCAGGTAACATAACTCAATTCTAGTGCGACTTTTATTTGAAGTCAGTTTAATGCTGTAGGAGTCGATCACATATGCTCGCAACATAGTTCATTATCATCTCTTCCCACTGCCCTCTCCTCTTGAAATTGAGTTTATCTGTGGAAGGGCAAAGTAAGCGTGCTTCAGTTGTTGAGAAAGGTAACTGCTCCTTTTCATCTGCATGTGACCCAGCCTTCCACAAACATACTGGTACACCATACAGTAAAAGAGGAAGACTCGCTACACCATGACTTGCAGTCCAAGCCATATCAGCTTGTTAGACCTGGTGCCTTGTTTAGCATCACCCTGGGGCATCTCACTTGAACACCCCGCGCATGATGGAAACCTGCTGTTCATTTGTCTTGGTCCCTCACAACCCCCAATGACAAGATCAGTTTCTTGTTTTGCAGTTCTGCTCCCTTTCCCCAATGGACATATAACACACACACACACCCCAATCCACAAATAAAGCATGTGTGGGGTTCCTGAATCTGCACTTCCTCCCCCACCCCCCGAAAAAAATATTTTCTAGGTCAAGCAACTTGATATGGATGTCAAGAGAATGGCACAGAATCTTCTCAGTGATGCCCAGTGACAGGACAAGGGGCAACAAGCAGAAACTGGAACACAGAAGGTCCTGTCTCAACATGAGAAAGAACTTCACTGTGAGGGTGGCAGAGACCTGGGACAGGCTGTCCAGAGAGGCTGCAGTGTCTCCTTCTCTGGAAATATTCAGAACCCACATGGATGCAATCCTGTACAGCCTGCTCTAGATGATCCTGCTTTAGCAGGAGAGTTGGACTACATGATCTCCAGAGGTCCCTTCCAATCCCTACCATTCTGTGATTCTGAATATCCCAGGGGGACAGATAAGGGGGTCCCAGCATTCCCACTCTAACTCTATTGTCCAGCCTCCAATGCTTCCAGAAGAGCTGGTGTTCATTACCACCTGACAAACTGGACTAGCTGAGGACCAGAGGCAATGCCCCCCACTCAAAACTCCACTCCACTTCAAAGAAATGTAACATGGCAGCACTGAACACCAGGATGCTACACCTCCTACCCCAGCACCACATATACCTTGCGAGACCCCAAGAACATCACTCATCATTTGCCCTTGTGAGCTCCAAACATCTTAGCAGCACAAATTCACACGAGCACAACAGTCTGTGCATATCCTAGATGTTCCCTTGAAGCATCAGGTTTCCTGAACATACAAACCACGGTCTGTATCCTCACCTACCTTCCAGGATAGGAAGACAACTGCCAGGAACAGCTGATTGCTGCTAAAATAATTCACACTGCTTATAAGCAGCCTCAGTTATCCCCAGCAACAACACTTGTATAGATAAGGAAGGGACCCACACAAACTGAATTATGCTGATGGTGACAACCCTTACGCAGGCATAGTGTTTCCTGAAGACCAATACGTAGACTGACAACAAAGGGGCCGCAGGGAAAACAGTGGCAGTAACAGGCTGCTATCTCCAAATTCACAGTCTGCTTTGCAGAAGCCTTTGGGGGAGAGGATTACATGAACAGTCCTGTCAAGCCACGTATAGACTTCAGCAGCTGACAGCCCTAGTCTAGTTTATATTGGAAAGGAATACAAAATTACATTTTCTATTAAAAATCTCTTTAGGATGAAGCTCTGCAGTTCTGTTTCCAGAAGCATAACTTGTTACAGGGAACCACCACATACCAGGAATACTTAGTGGCTGCCAAAGCTGATTATTATTCCAAAACCTAAGAAGTTGAAAAAATGGTTTTACGTGGACAGAAAGTACGCATGAAGGCAGAGATGAACAGCTCTGTGATGATCCTGTCCTGTCAGTTGTCCAGAACTCATCAACAGTTCCAAATCTATTAATGCAAAAGGCAGAGTTTCCTTCCCTTTCTTTCCATACCCTTCACATTACATGAATGTTCTTTGCATCTCTTCCCACATTTGTCAGGCAGCTCTTCTTGGACTTCTAGGACTCTGCACAGTTAAGAGTCTCTAGTACTTACTTACCTACCACTGCCATTACCCAGGACAGAGACAGAGGGGCATACTAGACTGCTTACAGTAGAGAAGAATCTTTGGAAGGCCTGGTTTAGTCTGGCTGGGTTTAGTTACAGACTACCAACCATGGGTAGAAACACCTGCCATGATCAAACAGGATGTAAAGGACCTGTGGAACAAATGAATGTCTGCTTTAATTTAAGATGACTATACATTTATAACGTCATTTCAATAAACTAGAAAATTAGAAGAGTTACTCAACTTGTAAGCAGCTCTGTGGAGATTCTGAAAGGCTCGAGAAAGTAGTGCTATAAATACAGAGCATAACCTTGTTTTAGTACAAACAGCTGTACACCACAGAGTTGCTTCATAAGACATCTCAAGACACAGCTTACCTATCAGATACAAACAGAAGGCATGAAATGTCAAACTAGCATTTTTACCCTCCCCAACCCCCAGTCAGGACACCATCAGGCAAAATGGAGCCTCAACATCCAGCTCTCATCCATTCACAGCCTCCAAATAAACCTGCTTCTGCATCCAAGCAGACACACTAGCACTCAGGCTCTAGCAAGGGCATCCACATACATGACCATAGGTGGTCAAAATCATGGAAGAAAGTGACAGCGTCCTGTACAGTGTCCTCTAGCTTAGGTGGGAAAAAAAATATCCCAGAACAACTTAATCAAAGATAGAAACAGAAGGCAAAGAGGCAAGCTGGGAACAGGGGAGTTGCTTAGAACTCCCTAGTATTTGCATCGAAGAAAAGAAAAAAACCAAAACAGTATTTTTTTTATTTTTTTTCCCCTATGTAAGAGGAAAGTACAGTTTGACTTAACTGCAAAGCATGTTAAATGTGAGTAAGCATATATGTAATTGACTCAGTTTTAAATAACTTCAAAATGCAAGGAGTTAGAGAAGACACAGTTCAGGATTGTTTTCTTGCTCTTAAGGCTCACATGGTAGAATGGGTCTAAAGGAGACTTATACCCTACATAGAATCATAGAATGATTACAGTTGGAAGGGACTCCCAGGGGTCATCTAGTCCAACCCCCCTGCAAGAAGCAGGGACACCCCCAACTAGATCAGGTTGCTCAGGGCCTCATCCAACCTGGCCATGAACGTCTCCAGGGATGGGGCATTCACCACCTCCCTGGGCAACCTGTTCCAGTGCTCCACCACTCTCACAGTAAAGAACTTTTTAAGTCTGTATAAGTTATCAGTGAGGGTAATTTGTTTGAACAGAGTACCAGGCCAAGTGATGGATTCTCTGTCACGCCCTTAAGTTTTTGCAAGATACTGAGCACAACAAAACCATCACTGAGCACACAGCTGTGTTATTTGGCATGCAGTAGGTTTTAAAAGATAGTGTAGGGATCTTCCTGACCTTGAAAATGAGATTCAAAGGGCTGTGCTAAAGACGAAGACTAAAATCTGAAGATAATATTGAACATTTTAAACAATATATGTCCTATTTAGAGAAAGTCACTTTTAAAGTCTAAATGTTAAGAGTGAGAAAGCACAAGCATTTCCAAGTGACAGGTAAGCATGGCAGAAATTTTAAGAAATAATTTCTATGAAATATTTTGCACTCATTCTGTAATTGGGGAAATTCATGTGAATGTCAGTCTTGCCTCCTACCAATTATGACCAAAATATTGCCTTTTACTTCCCATCAGTGACACATGAGTACTGGCATTTTTATTTCAAAATTTGTATATGAGGACAAAGCGAACCTATTAGTAAAAGGTTGTGGTTAGTTAGGTAAACTCCCCATGGTATATTTAGTTATTTTCTGATCTCACAACTTAGTAAGACAGGAAAGTCTTCTGCCAGTCTCTACCTTCTCAATGCATGGCAACTCATTTCAAACCAAGAAGAGATACAAAAAGCTCCACTTTTGCAATAAAGTAATTAATCACTATGTATTAACATTTTTTCCTACTCTTGTGTCACTTTTTAAAGGAATTCCCCATGTTCTTCCTCCAGACTTAGAATTTAGGTAAAGTATTAAGCACATTATTAACATAAATTAGATTATTTAATTCTATGCCTCACAAGGCCATGCTTCTCTCCACATCTTCACATATTTCCACCACCCTCAGTCCCCTACCAGCATATGTAGAAAATAGACACAAGAACAATAAAATATAAAAAAGACAAAGCAAAAGTACATGTAGAAATTAGGGGGGAGGGGAGGAGGAAATAATCTGTAAAAGACTAGCCAAGTCAAACAGCACGGTATTACATACGTTCACATTAAAATCTGAGAAATGCATTGAAGTTAATCAGCCTATCATTCAGGTTTCAACAACAGATTTCTACAGGAATTACATGAGAGACAAGACAAACATGAGCTTGGAATTTATCTTTAAAAAATTCAAGTATATACATTTGAAGTAAACTTTGAGTGAGATTAGACAAGCTATTAGCTGATAATGATGGGGGAAAAAATTAACAGATGAGGAGAAACCAGAAAGTCAGATGGCAAAGGCTTTATGTATTGTTGAACTTCTTTCTTATTCTGCAAAAAGCTATTTTAGAGCAGAGATACCACTTTCATCTAAAAGTCCCTAAATCCTATGCCTTATGAAGAAGCATCATGTATATCCTTAGTAGAAACAATGACTGATATAACAATAGCCTGGAAGCTGACCTTATGAAACCACATATAGAAGGACAAGGAGGAAGGCCTCTGAGGCCTCAAAGGTAGCCTTGTCTCAGCTTTTAACAGAACAAGAACAAAGATAGAGACATACCAGAAGAACCTAATTTCTCAAGTTAAAATTAATTCAGTGACAAGCTTGTAACTGCACCATGTAATATTTCAGTCCTGTACCAGCCTCAAAAGTCTGTTCAGTTGAGACAGAAATACAGTTTTCACCACGGCAAAACAGTAAAGTTTTTATTAGAGCTATGATAAAAATTACCATATTACGAAGCCAGTGATACCAGCCACTAAGTATCTGCAGTCCAATCATATGTGAGGCACCCTGAAAAAATCCCAGCTACACTGTCTGTATTCCCTGATTTCCAACAGTCACTACAAATGGAAACACAACTCAAGCACTACAACACTTGGAGGGCATATTTTGTATCAAGTGTATGCAGTTTAAGCCAAGATAAACACCCAGGCCATGTAATTTAATGAAATGATGCAATTCTCAATCATCCATCCAACTTCTCCTCTCCCAATATGAGCAGGTACCACAGGCAGGCAGATCTGGTGCTTCAGCTGTGGTCATCCAAGCCAACCATGCCGCAGCCACAGGAGTCAGAATGGAGCTTGCAGGGCTGCAGAAACAGCAGAAGAAATCCTTCAGCTGGTACCATCTGCAAAAGCCATGGCTTTCTCTGGAGGGCAATTCAGTAAGGGAAAAAAAAAAAAAAAAAAAAAGCCTAGCTGGGAAACTCCTAATTGCCCTAGAAACCCCAATAGTTTTCCATTAGCCAGGGAGGAAACACAGGCAGCTTTTCCCACCAGACTACAGATAGCCTTTGTGAATACTCCAAATTCATCAAAGCTAATGCCCTTCAACTAATACTCCAGCAGAAAATAATGCTGCGTAAAAAAGGATGAAAAGTCTAGCCTGACAAAGGGAAGCATAAAGTGGATTCATCAGTGTTGGGAGGAAAAGGATGATAATAAGCAATGCTTCAGTAAAACCAGCTTGAGAAAGATTAACCTTCACTATCCAAAAAAAAAAAACCAGAAAAAAACCAAAACCCAAACCCAAAAAAAAAAACCAAACCCCACAAAAAACCCAAAACAACAAAACAAAAAAACACAAAGTTACAGTAAAGTGACTGACTTTGAAGAGAAAGGAAAATGCTAGATTTTCAAAGCATCTGTGGTGGTTTCACCACGGCTGGAGGTCAGACTCCCACCAAAGCCGCTCTATCACTCACTCCCCTCTTAGCTGGACAGGGGAGAAAACACATGTTGAGAGGTTTTGGAGTCGAGATAAGGACAGGGAGAGATCATTCTGCAATCAGCGTCNCGGGGGGGTGGGGGGGAGGCAAATTTTCTCACATCTTCTCACTCCCTTCTCCAGTGGCAAAATGCAGCTGTTTGGGTTTTTCTCTGTCTAAAATGTGATTCCCAGAGGCCTGTGACCGGCACTGATTGGCCCGGACGGCCTTGTCAGCAACAGGGTTTGGGAGTTTGGCCTTGGAAGCACAGCTGGGATTTACTTTGTTGAACCCTTAAACTTTCCAGCCACTTCTTAAAGAAGTCATGTTGCAAACCCATGACAGCATCACACAGGTCAAGTGTCTTTACCAGTAAACCTGGTGGGAAACTTAAGTGACTAAATAGTAACTGAAACCAGCTTTTTAATACGAGAGAAGCTTCCTCTTAAGGGTCTTGGAGTCTAGTGATTGAAAATGCAAAATAATATCTGAGGCAACTTGTGCAGGCAACAAAAACATCTATGAAATTCAGTAACAAGAAGCAGCATTTCTTTCATTACACAACCAAGAAAATACACAAACACTACTCAAGGAATGTCCTGTGGTATTAAGAAATATTTGGACTATGAGATTAAACTTTTTACCAGTTCTGGTACACTTCTGTATAAAATAACAGATCTGAGGATTGAAGATCCATAGCATTTTCTGAATAAAATATTCCCCAGCTCAAATGTGGGCAATTAGATGGACATACTTTGACAGAGCATGAATGCTGCATAATAATAGAAAAAACCCTCAGTGAGCAGCAAGCAATCAAGATTCAGATGAAAAAAAAGGAATTGTGTAACTAAACTCATTTTACAAGGTGACTATTAAATGGACCTTTTTATTATTATGTTTGGGTATTTGGTCATCATGTCTTTTGCCTGGGCTACCTTTTCCCCTTGAGAAGTAAAACAAACAGAAGCTTTTGTGGGAGAAAACTTTCTCCTAATGTAATGAGCTAAAATAAAATCAAACTTAAAGTAATTACTGAACCACTCACAGTTTATGAACAGCTCAGACAGTATTTGGCAGAGTAGCTCATTTGCCTTCACATCTTTACATGCTTTCTAAGCTCTGCTGAATCAAAGGGCCTGTACCAGACTTCTTGGAATGACCACTTCCTTTGAAGGTTTCAAACTCATTGTGAGCACTACTACCACTCTCGCCCATGCCCCAGCCTCACAGATGCAAAGCAATCCCTTTATTTAGGTTGAAATTTTTCATGTTTGTCTATTAAAAAAAAATTAAAAATTCAAATCTAAAAAAATAAAGCATTTATTGGCACTGAAGGACTTCATGAAAGAAATGATTCACAAGAACTTTTTTCAATAAATTCTCGCAATTATTTTTTGGCTGTGTAGGGCAATACTGGAGCTCAAACTTGAAAGCTACTATTTTAATAAAAGATTCAATAACAGAGCTGTGAGTTTCATCCAAATGAAAACAGTCCAAATTTAATCATTTTAAGAGCACTGGGGATAGAAAAAAATAAAAAAAAAGACACAGAGAAAATGCCACAGACCTCTTTACAGAAATCAGGAAGCCTTCAAGCCTTGTAGAGTTATTTACTTACTTAACTCCACCATATTCCTAATTCCCAGTTCATATGAATACTCTATGGCTCTGTGCTGAAATTAGCCAACTTTTGCATGTTGGATTCTAAATGTATAACTAAAGAGTGATAATTGGCATCATTGTGAAACACATCTGTTTTTCCCAGATCCTTTCCCCTCAACTATCCTGTATTTAAAAATATTTTCATTCACAAAAAAAATATTTAAAAAAAAATCACATCTAGCCAGTCATTTTTGTTTTTGTAACATTTACATATAGAGTAGGTCTGAAGGGAGGTTACAGTTCTGTTCTAAGTCTTCCCACTCTCATCACTATCTACAAATGTTTATCTGTTGTGATGGAGTTTAAAAAAAATGTGACTACTGCAGTGGAAGCAGCAAGAGGCAAGGATTTATACAAGATCATTTGGACAATGTTCAGCAGATCTCAAGTTTTAGCTGGACACAGCACAGATGTGTATCACTGGCAGACTCTGGGAGTTAAAAGGTTAAGAAACATAAGGTTGATTAAAGGATGAGGCAGCATATTGCCCCAGAACAGCAACTGTCTCTGGATGATACAGCTCCATGAAATCCCACCTTACCAATACCTATCCAAACACTAGATGAAATAAGAGGCTTTGACATAAGCCATGCACTGGTGCTCCTGGTTGATAGCTGACTGGTCCCCAAAGCAGAATCCAGAGCCCCAGGGTAGACAGACAGGCTGCTTACCTCAGCAGTGGAAAGAGGTATGTCTCAAAGTACAACCCAAATACCCTATCAAATCTGGAAACAGTCCAGACCTCTAACCTAGTGTACAGACTGATCTCCAAGTCCTTAACCTGGACCCTGTACTTCCACCCACCATCCAGAAGCATCTCCCAAGGTCAGGTACCTGTGCTCATTCTGTCAGTACATGACCAGGACTCTTTCCAAAGAGTCTGAAGGGAAAGATGGTAAGTAGCCCAGGTACTTCTCCAAGAGGAAAGCCTTGTGACTACACCACAATCACAGTTCAGTCGCCAGGCAGCCTCACCTTCCGCTCACTGCACAGTGTCCCAAAGTGCTGGGCCACAGAAAGCAAGAGCAAGTGGAGCCATGACTGGTGCTAACATGGAAAAATTAAGACTTGAGTTCTTTGTTTTTTTTCCAGCAACCATGTTCTCTGGAACATTTTATATTAAACCATGGGTACAACAGAATTTATGAGCTACAGTCTTAGGGATCAGAAACCATTCAACAGAACAACCCCACCTACACACACCTCCCTGTTCAAAAGCATCTACACCATATTCAACAGGAGCTTACACCTTTTCAGGTTCCTAACTCAGCATGCAAAGTATTGGCGAGTATTTATAATAATGTGGTTTAAGAAGTTGCCAGTACTGACTTGGCCTCTGTAATTGATCACATACATGTTTATTTGATGGGGTAAAACATGTTAAACCCTCACAAGGCATTTCTCATCAGAAAACCAATGAAGCACTCTATCACTTGTTCTAACTGAACAAGCAAATTAAAGACCTCTTTAACCTGCATAAAATGACCAGATCTGGGTCAGCGAAGACACCACTGTTATGTCTGTATGTTTAATATATTGTTAAAAATTTCTTCCAATTAAAAAGTATTTGTGCCTGAAGTAAAGGAAAGAGGGAGCCGTTTACAAGTTTCAGGGAAGATGGAGATAGGTCAAATTAAATAAAAATCCCCAAACAACTGTAACATTTGCTTAGTTGAGCGATGATTAAAGGTAACACCACAGAGAAAGAAAAGAAAAAAAAAGAAACAACAGAAAAGAAGGCACATATAAAAATACAAAGCAATCTGCTGCAGTTTCAGTCTCTTAAATTAGAGGACTTGCAGCTTCTTTGCATTCTCAGGAAACAGAGGGGGATACAAAGCTGCAAAAGGTGATGTTGGAAGAATGTCTGTCCCTGGCCAGTGGGCTCAGCTAAGACCCAACAAGTAGGTTTTTGTTTGGGGCTCTGGCTTCTTTTTATCAAATGTTTCACAAGTTTACAACTTTGAGAACAACACAGACTTTGTATAACTGAAATCTGAGTCAAGGACAGCATGTGACTTTAATTTTGTCTTCAGAATTATTAATTTTATTACACAGCACACAACTACCTCAACTGACAGGAACACCTAGAACCATCCAGATAAAAGCTAAGAAGTACAATCCACTATTTGTAAGGAACTATAGAATAACTACAGAGCCAGCCACACTACCCAAAACAAAAAAGTCTAATACACCAAGTCTGGATGATATCGAAAGGGAAAAAAAAAAGATATGTATGTGGAAGTTTCATAATGCTGAAATACACGGCTTGTCTTAGAGGATTTTGCATTAGAACAGCATAACTGAAATAGTTTTTAAAGAACTGGTTTTGCCCAATGAAACAAAATACACAGCAGAGTCCACTTAGATAACACCGGAATAAATCCCACTTGAGAAGTGTGTTCAGCTGGTACATTTAATTGTCTATTTAGGACCACATATTATGGTTTAAAGTACAGTTTTAAACAGATGCAAAAGCCTAGCCCTCTAGGGCACTGTTAGAAAAACTCTGCTACATGGTGTCTGGTACCACGTTAGTCTTAGAATAAAATTAAAACTTACTGTCACCTGTAATGTCACTCTGCCAGTGCTTCAGCTTTGTTACCCAACTACACTAAGTACCAAATAAAGAGCAAAGCAGGTAGAGTTTTTTCTTATGCTTCTTCCCTGCTGATACCATAGCCCATTATAAAAATTAAAATAATAAAAAACCCTCAGAACTGTGTTTTTCTTTTGTTGAACAAATATGAAAACTCCAAGGAGCACTCAGGGAGATCATCACAATAACTGAGCAAACAAGAAGACTGATTCTTTCCTCTTCCTGAGCAGTGTGTTGGAGATCTTTGGTGGGATACATAATTAACCCCTTCTTCCAAACAGGCCCTATTGCTTAACTTTTGCAACTTAAATGCCCTATCATTTTTTTGTAAAAATTGCTTTTATTTAAGAAAAATATTTTATGTTACTTACAGAACTGTATTTTAGTCTCATTTCTAACATAGCACTTAGCTTTGTCAGGCAAGTACAAAAACCTCTGTGGGACAATCTGAACTTTAAGAAGTTTGAAACAGGCAATTCTTCAGGAAACCTTTAAAAATGGGTTTAGCTAGTATTGTCTTGCTATGTATTTTTATCCTAGCACCACTGAAAAAAAGTGACCTACTAAAACATCTAGAAAAATCAGATCTGACGTTAACATATAGAAGAGGTACATTCAAAGGCCAGATGTTACTTAGGGAGGCCAGTCATCTTTGTGACCGGATTAGACAGAGAAAGCCTCCTTTAGAGAGTAGTTCAGAGCAGAAGCCAGTTTGGGGTGCTCTGTATTATCCTTTGGAGAAAGATGAATTATTGTTACTAGCCACAGGAACACAAGACTAATTTTCTACTGTTAGAGTTAGCCTTTGTATATACCCCAATATCCCATCCTCCAACTCCTCACAGGCTGTAGTGCTGTGTTTGGACTGATTCTGTACCTCATGGCTGGTTGTATTCACTCCCAGCCTTACCACTAGAAGACTCTTCTTTCTTGTCATTTGGTACCTAGTATGGACAACTACACAATTCTTGTTCCATAACTTCCACATCCTTTTCATATTTAAATGCTGTTTTAATATCTAATCAGCAAGTCATCCTTTATTCTTAATAACCTTTTTTCTCCAACTCCTTATTTAGTCGACATCTAACACAGCTTTAGCCCTTGTGTGTTTGGATAAGAAACGAATCTAGGTGCTATCTCACCATATTTATAGAAAAAGAGCGGCTTCATCTTCCATGTTCATGACAAAACCTTTATCTTTCACTTTATTACATAGGTAAGCATTTCATTATATGGGTAAGCCTGTCCCAAACTTTTCCAGTTCTTTTTTGCATTTGGTTAATTCAGTCCATCTGAAGATAAGCTGCAAGGAATAACAAATACCCAACTTACTTTGAGCAAGCACAGAATTAAAACTGAATGACAGCCCAGAACAAAGAATCTCAACTTCCTTGTATAGGCCCTAGACTTCATGTATCGATGTGGTATAAGGACTGGTACAGTCTTCAAACAAAACAGATTTTTTTTTCCTCTAGGAAGTTATTAGAACCAAGAAAGGATTCGTCCTTCTCAATGTATTTTATTCACCAAGAATTTTGTTATGCATCTGGAGTGGCATATGGTCAGCATTTTCTTTAGGGGACTGCAAGTTGTCTTCATTTTACATACTAATAGCGATATTTAGTCAGACCAAAGATAGACGTGTCCTCTGTACTGGGTCTTTAACAAAGGCTAAAAACAGACGTCCAAGGAAGTACACCAGGACAGAGAAAGCTGGCAGGGTTGGATGCAACTTCAGGATCCCTCCCCAGCCTTCTTCTAAGTAAGAAGTCGATGCTTTTCCACTGAAAGCTCAAACAAACTTTCAGGCTGTACATTGGCTCACAAATAAACTGTGCACTATGAAAAAAAAATAATAAAAGTTACAGCCTTTTGTTCTGAATCCGTCACTTGATGATTTTTTTTATCCCCTCTGGGTCTTGTTCTACAAGAGACAGTTAATGAGCATTCCCTGCTCATTTTTTCCATTACATTCCTATATAGCTGAAGATGAAAATGATAAAAATCTATTTCTTTGCCAGGGTGAAGATTCTTAATCTACTTAATTGCTCTATCATCACTGCCACCCATTTCTACTTCTATTATCTCTCTTCCCCCCTGCTGCCCCCTCCCCCCTTACTTTAAGTACAGGGATGAGAACTGCACCCACAGGTCAAGACAAGAGCAACATAGGCCAACACAGCAGACTTCTATTGGCCATTGTTCCTCAACAAGTATTTTTTGGGGCCACTCCTGAACATTTAACCAATGCTTGGATTTACCATAGCAAGCTCTCTACAACACCTCCTCCTATGGTGCTAATAGTTAAAAATCTCAGTAATAGGACTATTCTACCCACCATGTATTACTTCATAGTATCAGCAGCAAGCTCCATTCCCAGCTACTGAGCAGGACAAAAATTCCTCTGTGGATCTTCATATTTAGCTTTCATCTTCTGCTACCCTCATTAAGTTAAAATGACTCTGCATTCACTCTTTCAGACCACCAATGCACACGCTGACTAGTTGTAAACCTAGCACAGGTCCACACAAAACTCTACCAGTCATCTCTGTACCCTCTGTGGCAACAGGTAATTTATTCCTTACCCATCTTTTAACCAACCATCAACCTAGAAGACATTTCCTCTTATGTCAGGCCAGTTTCATTTGCCCAGAACCTTTGGTGAGTAGTTCTCAAAAGACTTCCTGAAACACTACCATACCACGTAAGGTAAATTACAACCTCAACAATATCTTCAAACACCTCTATCATACCATTGTAACTCTTTCCTGATATACTAAATTTAATCTTCGAATCAATTAGTTTTCTTCTTCACTGTGTTCACCAGCAAACTGGCTGGTATGGATGCCAAATCATACTTGTCCCGTTCTTTCCTACAGGCTTTCTGCAAGTATTGTTCTGTTAAACATCACCACCAGTTCTGCAATCTTACATGGTGAGACTTTCTATATGTCTTAAGTGTAATCAGAGTTGGCAATTTGCTACCTCTCATTTTAGTAATTTTGTTCTAAAAAAAAATTAACCCTGCGGCACTTTGACATGGAACAGGTGCCTCAGCAGGACCTGATGCTTCTCTTCCCACAGAGAGACTGTCTACACAATGAACGTGAATAACTCATATGCTTTCAGCTGCAGTACAATCTTCTTAGATAACTCATATCTAAAAGAGCTCAATTGGCCCAAGTAAGGAACCAGATGAGGTTCAATAAAAGCAAGTGTAGAGTCTTGCACCTGGGAAGGAACAACCACAGGTATCAGCACAGGCTGGGGGATGACCTGCTGGAGAGGAGCTCTGGGAAGAAGGACCTGCGGGTCCTGGTGGATGACAGGTTGGCCATGAGCCAGCAGTGTGCCCTGGTGGCCAAGAAAGCCAATGGCATCCTGGGGTGCATTAAGAGGAGCATAGCCAGCAGGTCCAAGGAGGTGATGCTCCCCCTCTACTCTGCCCTGGTCAGGCCTCACATGGAGTCCTGTGTCTAGTTCTGGGCTCCCCGGTACAAAAAAGACAGGGATCTCCTGGAGAGAGTCCAGTGGAAGCCACAAAGATGATGAAAGGCCTGGAGCATCGCCCCTGTGAGGAAAGGCTGAGTGAGCTGTGGCTGTTCAGCCTTGAGAATACTGAGAGGGGATCTCATCAACGTTTATAAATATCTGAAGTGCGGGAGACAAAGACAGATGGCCAACCTCTTCTCAGTGGCCTGTGGGGACAGGACATGGGACAATGGTCACAAGTTGGACCACAGGAGGTTCCACACCAATATGCGAAAGAACTTCATGGTGAGGGTGACAGAGCACTGGAACAGGCTGCACAGGGGGGTTGTGGAATCTGCTTCTCTGGAGATATTCAAGACTGGTCTGGACACCTACCTGTGCAACCTGCTCTAGGAAACCTGCTTTGGCAGGGGGGTTGGACTTGATCTCTGGAGATCCCTTCCAACCCCTACAATTCTGTGATTCTGCTCCTGATGTTTGTGAAAAAATACTTACAACAAGCTTCTCTGCCTTTTACAAATCACACATCAGGCTTTAACATGTTTTACTGTACATTTTGTTTAATTTGCCTGATTTTCACCTTTTTGACATTTTTAAAGGATATCTTTCTGTGCCTTACAGCCTGCTCAACCATGCTAATTGGTTTTTTACAATCTTTTTAAAGGGTCAGAGAAGCAGTTGTTCTGCAGGATATACATTTGTTCCAAGCCTCTCCACACTGGCTGCAAGCACTTTACTCTCCCGACTGTTCTTCTTACCAGGCTTTCTATAGAAACCCCAATGAGTTTCCTGTTAGCTGCATTACCCATGTTAGACCTAGATAGTGAATAACTTAGTTTAGAACTAGGCATTCAGTCCCTCCAGCTTATCTTCTAGACTTCTAGCATCCCCACAGAAACATTTCTATTTCGGTCTGATTGCTTGTTCTTCTGCCCTCCTGTCTAAACTGGACCTAATTTATTCAGATAGCTCCTCACTGTTTCCTACATGACTTTCACTGACTTCTATCTTATGTGCAGCAATGTTAAGGACTTCAAGCCCAGAAGCTGTGTCACCCTGACCCACATGCTGTTTCTGCTTGTCCTTAGGCAGGGTATTAGGATTACAGTGCAGACTGATGCTGCAAAGATCTTTATTCTTAACCTTCTATCTAAGAACTCAGAGATTGCTTCCAGTACTATTTTCGCAGCCTTTCTATGTCACCAGCACTTCTCTGCCAATTTAGCCAGCACTAAAAGATAGAGTCCTTTTGTTGTAAGCAACTTTGGCATGTAGAGTTATTATATGCTCCCTAACTGGATTTATGATGCTGGACGTCATGCCCCACTTAGTTAACCAGAGTGCAACTCTGTCATAGCAGGAGATTCTACCACCTAGAATTAACACCATGCAATGGCATTCTTAGACTAAAAGGATACATGGCCATCACCTGAGAGCAAGGTCTCACCTACAGGATGTAATTTCAGGATCATTTCTCCTTAACAGGTTTGATGTAGTCCTACACTAGGACTTAACTCCTCAGAAGCACTGTGGTGGCCTGCTCAAAGGTAACAGTGGCACTATATGCCCATAAGTTTACTTTACACAATTCCTAATTAAGGATATTTTCCTTACACACAGTCTTCACGTGTTGTGACTTTCACAAGAGCCTGCTTCAGTTACAGTAACCTACAGTGGGCATCTTGCAGTGTTATGAATATCCCTTTGGTTTAATAGCTGCATTAATACCATTGCGATTAAGAAAATACTACTCTATAACTGGAGATCTGCTATTAGCTTCTAGCGTGAGAAGCCAAACCATCCAAGTTAAATGGCCTTTCTTGTGTTTCAGGCTTGCTCACAGGGTATTCCACCTGAACACTTCAGGTTTGTTCTTCCCTCTCCAGAGACATTGATTCAGACCATCCTCATCTTCACAATAAATAAGTTTCTAAGTATTTAGAATATACACACAAGTTTTTCGAAGTATTTGCCTTCAACACCTGTGTTGCTGTTGGTACCCATTATTTCACAAAACAGTAGATAAATTGATTTCTCTGTCTTCCATTTGGCAACATTAATCCATAGACCTAGTACATTCTCTAGGTTTCCACGACCTGTTTTCAAAACAATCCTACATGACAACAAAGGAGTGATGGATTTTAATTTTTCTTGCTAAAACCCTGGTATCACTAACAGACACTTCTGATAACTGCCAGGCAATCACGCTTTATATTTTAAGAGATTATGGACACCTCTGTGATGCTGTGAAATGTTTCATCTGTGTTTAAGGGCTTGCACACTTTCTTCAGGCAGCAGCAGATGCAACCAGTCACAACTTTCAGCTCAGAGCAGAAGCGCAAGATAGTTCTCTAAGATGCAGCCTCTGCTGCACCGTTAACGGGAGCCGCACAGACAAACGCATCCTGCATCTAACCGAACGGCGCTCCACATAACCAAGATGTGCTGATTCAAAAATGGGACCTCACGCATTCAGACTCCCCATTCAGGTTTCTTACTAGGAATTCCACTTTCAGCTACAGCAAGTCCGCTGTATTTTTAATGGTTATAATGTACACAACCTTCAACACAAAAGAAGTCTTGAGGGTTTCCCACACATACACATCATCAGTGCTATATTTATAGGCAAAATGATTAAACTTTCGTATTTTAGCATAAAGAATAAATTGCACTATACAGTGACAAGAAATCCAATACTGACTGATTCATGAGACAGGCCTAATTTTTCAGTTGATAGGAAATGGTTCTTCTTCCCTTTCCACCATCAAATCTAATTTAAAGTAACCCAGTGTAGTGCAAATACATTAGATACTTAGTAATCTCCAGTAATGGCAGGGAAACTCATCACAAATTGCTGAATGTTATGAATCATCTTGTGAACACATAACTGCTATACACTGCAAAAGGCACTTTAACAAGTAGTTTCATTCATTTATGTCAATACTTCATAATTAGCACAGAGAAGTGTCTGCAAATTGAACTCTTGAGCATCACCCTGCTTAGTTACCAGTTTTCTTTTATTTAATATTTTGAACACTTGATGTAATGGAAGACCCCATTAAAATTTTGTACCAGTGACAAATGACATTTTCATTTCCTGTTAGCACAAACTAATGAACATTCAACAAATCCATAAGCACATGTGACCTGTACTACATAAACAGTACAATTTACTTTATCAGTGCTATTAATTTAAATTTTTAAAATATACTTAATTTTTCTGCTCAATAAAAGACAGTAATAACAACAACAAAAAAGCTACAGGGCTCTACAGAAATTAGTGCTGATGCTTTTTTCCAACCCAGCTACATCTGAGTGGATCCTTACTCAGAAGTAACAGGTAAAAAGCAGTTACATGATGGACATGCAAAGAAGAGGTCTCCCATGAAGAACAGCCCTTGAAGATCTAGATAATTTTTTTTTTTAGGTTGGTTATACCATAGGTTGGTTATATATATAGGCTGTACATTCTTAGCCCATTCTTGCAGCAAAATCATTCTGTCTGCAACTTGCTTGGCAACTGGGGATAACTAGAGCTGTGCCCAAGGCCAGTTACTGCAAAGTCACCAACACAAGCCTACTCCATTATCTGTGAATATTTTTGGTATAACTCAGAAGCAGTTTAAACATTTAGACAAAATGCTTTCTTAGACTAGAATAAGAACAGCAAAGTCCAAAAGTATCAGTATATAAACAAACACAGAGATAGCTTCACTTCTTACCAGGGTAACTCCTCACTCATCAGTGCTAAAAAATCCCCAAGCTCCAGCTCTCAGTTTGTCCCATCCTCCATGGCTTCCCAGGAATCCTGGAACGCAGACCCACGGACTAATTTCTACAGGCTGTGCACACTGATGTAAACATACAAGAACAACTTCACCTCCTTCTAATGTTGCTAATTAATGAGAAATACTAATTACTAAGGTAATCAGGTATTCCCCTTTGCTTTGAAATATGAGAGCTACTCATGAGCTCTTATGGTGTATTCCTTATTTTTATTCCTTATTTCTTATTTTTAAAAATAAGAAATTTCTTTTAAATATAAAAACTTCTTTTAAAATTATAAAATTATAAAATTTCTTTTAAAATATAAAAACTGTGTCGTAAAACTTTTTCTGTTGTTGTTTACAAGATTTAACCCTTTACAACACATATGCATCGCCACCGGACAGCTATTTGGAGTTACAAATTCTTAATTACATCCTCTGTAATTCTCCTTATGCTTTCAGTTCTTCAGCACTCATAGAAACAGCACTGATAGGACACCCAAAAAATCCTGACATGCAAATCTTTCTATCGCGTTTAAAGTTTCTCCATTTCAGGTATACTCAGGCCTGTAACTGCTGCTTGGTTTATCAATAGTAAATCTTTATATTTAAAGGGAAAAACATATAAATATTAATATTATATCTTAGTGCTCCAAATCTATATAGATAAAACAAACCATTAAGAAAATGGAAAAATCCCACCTCCTTTTGCATACCACCTTCTAAGTATTTTCACTTCTTCTAGTAATCAAATATAGATTTTTCCATGACATTTTGATTAGGCTCTTACTGTGAATACATTAAGTGATAATTGGTCCAAAAAAATACCTATTGAGCCAGGTACATCAGAATACAGTAAATACTGGGAGCACCGTAGGCAGTTGCATGAATCACTTCACATACCTGTGGTTTTCCAGGTTCTTGTGCTTAGTCATGAGCACACTCTTCATTTTCTTGTACACAGAATATAATTTCTGCCAATTTTTGTTCTTGGTTTCTACACTGCCACCTGTAGTCATACAAGAGAAATTATCCATATTTTATGCTGCAAATCCCATTACCAAAATGTTTCAGCTCACTTGTTTCTCTACACAGCTATACTAAAGCGTTCCCCTTCAGAAAGGTGCGTTAGGATACTGAAACTGAGTTATTTGCAGTTCTCTCACAATAAACTTCAGGGAGGAGGAAAAACCCCAATCCCAACCCAATGTAACCTGAAAGAACATTTAAAAACTCTCAGACACGGATACATGCTTTACACACTTTGATGCTACCCTTCTTGTTCAGTGGGCATGCCATAACCTTGACAGAGCAAGGCGACTTCTCAAGTGGGAATTCAAAAAAGAAATCTGCACTTAACGACTTGATAAATATATTTAAAAAAAAAGATTTGTTCTTCCATCTGAAAAAATGATCACAGTTCCACAGAAACATAATTTCCATAATCAGTTAACTTACATAGGTTATAAAGAAATGCACCCAAACACCACCCCCCCCCCAAAAACCTCAACTAGTATTTGGAAGAACATCTCCTAGAACTAAAAGTGATCTCGAACTTTTTTCTATGCCATGAAAACCACCGAATTCGTTCCAGGCTTTACAGCACTTCGAGCACTTAGACGCCACAGATTCTGGCAAATTAATCACCTCTATCAAATTAAGACCAAAATACACAGTACTCAGAGCCCTCGCGTTAATCCTTTCCTGAAAAATACGATAAAATAGAAATTTCAAGCCTTCCTGGAAAAGGGCAACGCTTTCCGCTGCTGAGAGCGGGGGTTTCACCAAGTAAAGAAGTTTCGTTTCGGAGAACGAGCCCTTGGGGAAGACTGGCTTTCGCGTGCGTCCGCGACTCCCCCTCCTTCCAGTTAAGGACCGCTCGTACCACCACCCCTGGGCGCTGCCACCCCAGTGCTCCCCGCTACACTTCTTTCTGTCTGGGAAAAAACGCTCCCAGGTCATTAACGGGCAGAAACGAACTCGTTTTGCCACGCCACTGCCAGCGCACGGGTGGCTACGGCTGCCCGGGTACCTGCACCCCGGCGTGGCCCTACGACAGCAGCAACCGCTGCCTCAGCCACAAATCTCAAGCTGGAATAGAAACCGAAATTACACCCGATTTTCCTAGGGGAGGGTGCGTGTGAATTAATAAATCCGTAATCGATCAATCAGTGAAATCCCAAGCGCCAGCGAGGCTGCCTGCGCCCCGAAGCACACGTCCAGGTAACCCTCCCGCCCTGCCAAGGCGCTGCCAACCCCTAGCGGGATGGCACCTCCGTCCGCGGGGACCCCCCGGCGGGACCCCGCCACCCTCCCGGTCTGGTTGCGGTCGCTCAGGTGTGCGCCGGGCGCCGCCCCACTAGCAGCATCCACGGGTACCCGCCGCCGCCCCACACAGCCGCCGCGGCACCCCCCGGTCCTAATGCGCCCGCAGCCCCGACATGACCGAGGCGTTCCCCACACCCACCAAGCCACTCGCAGCCCCACATCCCAGCCGCCCCCTGAGCCCCACGCCGCGACGCCTCCCCCCCAAGCCAACCTGAGCCAACCACCCACACGGAGCCGCCGGGCGAGATGCATCCCGCCGGAGGCTGGGGTGTGGGGGGTCACCGCTAAACGTGGAGGGTCGAGGGTCCCGCCCCGCCACTACGAGGAGCGGGCGCTGCCCACCTACCTGCGCTCGC